>CAJPEV010000663.1:0-101257 GCA_905338385.1 Darwinula stevensoni | reverse complement strand
CAAGAGTGTTGCAGCACGAGCTCTCAAATTGCACACACCTGGTTGATTTGGCTTGGGAGCTCTGCGACCAGTGTGGATGACGCTTCGCAGACGGTCGCAGTCAAGAAATGACTGCGAACTTCGCAGACGGTCGCAGTGCGGCTTTGTCGCAACACTTCGCAGTCAGTGTGCATCGGCCTTATGAGTTTAGTATGCGAAGACTGTGCCCAGACCGGAGCGAAGTATTCCTCAGCTGAGTAACACATTGCAATGGCCGTAGTTCGCAGGGTATGCGCTTTTGCTCCTCGTGTCGAGCCAGCTAGCTTGCTGAGAAGGTTTTTTCCGAGTTTTCACTTTAGGGGCTGTCTTTTTCAGGTGTTGTCGGAATGTCAATGTACGATCAAGGGTCACCCCGAGGTATACTGGATTTGGATTATGTCGCAGTTGTTGGCCATTTAAGCTCACAGCGAGTTCGTGTCTGGCGGAGGCATGGTGCAGGTGGAACACGCTGGACACCGTCTCGGTCGTACTTGGTTGCAGTAGCCATTGTCGGCAATAGTTTGCAACAGAAGCCAGGGGCCTGTTCCTCGCCTCTTCTAAACTTAGACTTAAATCTAAATCTAAATCTAAAAGCAGTCTAAAAGCAAAAAGTCGATTCTTCGCCCTGACCCTTTAGACTAAGATTTAGCCTAAGATTTAGATTTAGATTTAGATTTAAGTTTCGCAGAGGCGAGGAACGGGCCTCAGGTCTTTTTTCAAGGTAACTTCTAGGTTGGAGAAGTCATGTGATTGAAATCCAAGACAGATATCGTCTGCAAAGATGAACTTGCGTGATTTCGTCAGGGGTAAGTCATTGGTAAACATGTTGAAGAGAGTAGGGGCGAGTTAGCGGTGACTCACTACAGTTTCACTGGTTTTTTTTTTTTTAGTATTTGGTATTTTAAGATTTTTGCGGCAAGTTCTATGAATGTGGCTAAAATGATCCGTGATTCCAAACTCAGTGTGACTGATCAAAATGATCACTTATTTCGGGGCAGACAGCGACACAAGTCTCTGGGACTTTCGCAGGAAATGCATGACATTTCGCATAGTTGGTTACTCCAAATTGAGGCAGATTCGACTCAGTTAAACCTGGCATGAGAGGAGGGTATTACGTTTCCGGGCTGTCCTCATCTCTGCCGAGGAGGTGAGAGGGGGCCTGTGGCTAGGCCTTCAATGGAATAGTGCGGAGCTCCGAGCTATCTGCCGGTCGACGAAAGACTGGGAGAGGTGGGAAGGGGAGCGGAGATTAGGGAACTATATGTTGGTGAGTGTGAAGCGGCTGTCATTCAATGCATGTGCAGGGCTTGCCAGTCTCCGCTCTGCTCTACCTCCATCATGAACCTAGGCCCAGGCCTAACCCCACGTTTCTCGATGTCATTTCTTTGCTTGTGAGTCACGAAATGGCCTCTTCATCGTCCTTCAGCTCTTCGCACGAATCCAGGAACATGTCAGCTCTCGAAAGAGGTAAGTTTTTCCATTAAGCGACGACCAGGACGCAGTGGAAATGGTCAAACATGTAGAGGTTGTGCTCTCGGTTTCAGAGGTGTATTTCCTCGTCGGAAAATTCCTGAGTTCTGGTCCATGTCAGAAAAGTGCTCAAGTAAGTTAATCTTATATTGGATTATTATTTTTGAGGTTCGGAAGTGAAGGATGGTGGGCATTGATTGCGGTTTTTCCGCTGTTCGTAGGTGCTGAGGGAGGAATTGGAGGAATTGAAGGTAAGAGGGGATGACGTTCTCGGGACCTCGTGGCATCCACGTGGTCTCCCCAATAACGCAATCCAGTGCCTAACTCCCACTTGGCTTATATTTCATGTAGACGTCCGAAACGTTGGCTCCATATATTGACCTTGATTGTTATTCGTGTTACATCCTATTTTGCAGATTCTGCCCCCAAGGTGTGACTGGCTTGGACGCGAGAGGACTCAAACTTTTCTGGAATTGGTGAGTTTCGCGATTATTACTATATCAATCCGTGTCTGCTGATGATTGTCATGTGTGAATCTCATACAGTTATTCTCATGAAATGCATGCCATTCCCCCACACTGGTTTTGAATGAGGCATGCGTCTTGAAGGAAACGGCAAAACCCGGTCCGTTAGTCCGTTGCTAGTGGGTATCGAGAGGAATAATTTTTTTTTGTTGCCTCTGTGTGAGAGTGAGGATGAGAGAAGGGAAGGGAAAGGAAAAGGAAAGAAGGCGACAGGCCAAGCGCATGCCTCCATCTGCTCTACCATCTCATTGGTCCGCTTCCACGGGCTAAGGGGCGAGAAGCGTAGCAATACTCACTCTCACTCGCTCCCCCCCCCCCCTCTTCCATCCGCAGCTCCAACGCTCGCTCCGGCTCTTCGTCATAGCTTCGCTTTCGTTTTCATCGGAGTCATACTGGGCAGAAAACCATTACGTAAAATGAAGAAATAAAACTCCTTGTCACTATCTGATCTGAGACTGAGACTGCAACCTCAACTAGCTTTCCGACAGCATCCTTGTAAACGCATTCTAGGGCCCAGGGTTCATTGTTTCTCATTGAAAGTTCAGTTAAAAATCTAGTACAAGATTCTAACTGCACTTGCCCTCATGGCATGCGGTTTCACAGGGAAAGCGGCTTGAAGCTTGCATTATTCGTGCTTTCAATGACTTTATTCCCTTCCTCAGCAAAAAAGAGGCACATTAGTAAAAAAGAGCAACGGGGACACTAAATGTTCCCCCCCCCCCTCCTCCATATCTCAGGAATGCCTTAAGTATCATTCTGCAGATTAGGATTTTCAGGTCTTATGAGAAAGTAGAATAGTGGTATACTAGATCTGAACTGGATCCGAGGTCGGTCAGAAGTTGCTTTAAATACAAGGTGCCCCAAGTGAAGGAACTTGTAAGAGTTATAGATATGTTCCCAAAAATAATCAATGTGCCTTCACTTCATGTCAAGATGGGAGTGCTACGCGGGACGCATTGGGGCGTCCAAGGTGACGGGAAGGGACAGAACAAAGACTGGCAGAAATTTTGAAAATGTCGAACGAGCCTCAAGCCAGCAACTGCTGAAGTTGTTTCTTTATGTAAACCCTGCAGCAGATTGAGTTTGAAGATAAGGTGGGTGTAATATAGTGGGGGGGAGGAAGAGGTATGGGTACTTGTTTTTGGACTGTCTCAGAAAATTAGTTTGTCTCCTTGTATAAAAGTTATCTGTTGAGCAGTTGTATTTAGTTTAAATTTATATATCTACTTCAACATTCACATGCACCTGGAAACATGGTTTATTTTTTCTCCCTGAAATTAGTAGGCCTTAGTTTCATGCTGTGCATTGTCAGAGCTTGACCTGGATGGTTAGTCAAATTCCTAAGAAGGAAGTTGTAAGTAGCCATATTTTACTAGACATAAAATAAGTACCTGAAAAACTAGGATGGAATATTTGTCCAGTGTTGGTGATGATGTTCAAGGGTTTCTTGAAGCATTTGGATCATCACATCACAGTGGCCTGTACCCAATTAGCTAAGGATATTTTTTGGAGAGCCCAGCAGGAATTTTCCAGTTTTATTCATAACCACAACATCAATTTCTATTGTCATTGACAAATACAAAAATTATGAGAGCATCATGAAAAAAAGCATGAACTGTTAGATTTATCTAAATCTGCTATCTTCTTACTGTAAATCTACACACTTATGTCCTGCTGTCATGCTGTTTCCTTAGTGCATTAAATGGCCATAAATTATTAATTTTCTCTCATCATTGCTACTTCTTGCAAATTTTCCTGAACATAAAAAGTTTGCATGAACAGGAGTTCCACAAAAACTGATTTCACTGCACCAAGGTGGAACATCATCATGGTATGAAATGTTGTCAATACTTCCATTACATTCATTTTGTGCTGGAGTACAACAGTGCTATTGTGAAATTGAGGGTCAAACATGTTCATGATGGTAAATGCATAGGATGCTGCCATTTTCCCAACATTGGCTTGAATATGGGAAATGGCTTGGCAGTGTGATATGTTGGGAATATTTGTGCAGATATACTTTGTGGTTCCAACAACATTGGTATCATGAAAAATCTTCACACCATTCTTTGATCATAGTGCATATGCATGTTTAGTTCAAAACTCTTTTTCACAGAGGAATAAATTGCACTCTGAGAGGAAATGGACAGCACTTTCCACTTGAGTGGACAGTATGTCATAATTGTCAATGTCCAGCAGGTGATAACCCTATTGATGAGGTCAGTGTAGATAGCACTTCATTATGCTGGGTTGCATGCTGTTTTTGTTCTTGCATCTAACAGGAACGACAGTATTCTCATCTGGAGGGAGATCATTTGCTTCAGATTCTGTCTCGTCTCCCTGCCTTGGTGGACAAGGAAGTAGAACCAGCAGTCTCAGGTCTCAAGACTCTCCTTGGAGCTGGACGACAGTCTCTTCTCCGCTCTCCTGGTAATTCTAGAGCTTTTCTGAGTTAAATATGGAGATAGATTTTTTAAAGTTTATTTCTAATTTTATCATGCTAGCAATTGTCTTCCTGAGAAAATCAAAGGCAATGTAAGGAAAATCAAATGAAATGACTCAATTTCATAGTACTTAATTACCTGTCATGACATTTCCTCTACTCCTGAAGTAGAAATTTTCTAAAAGAAACAGCCATGTTATTGTCATTTGCACAAATAAAATACTCTTGCCAAGTTTAGATATAAGTTTGCATGCAATCATGAGAGCTGCCTAAAATTGCACATAGTCTTATGTTCATTTCTTCTTGTAAGGGCAGAAAACTGTTATGATGTTGCAGGAGCTAGTAATGTTTCGTGGTCGCTGAAAAAATGTTATGTGAGGCTGCATGGGAAACGCCTCATCAGACCTGGGCTTAGTCATCGAGGAAACCTTGGTAAGAGTGCTTGCTCATAAGTGATGTTAAATTTTTGGTGGGAAATTTAGGTTGTAATATTTTTTGTGATGGTTTTCCTTGTAGCCCAAATACTGATTGGACGTGAAACCTCGGCTGGTTCAGGTCCAAGTGACTTGGTGCCCCCCTCAATGATGAAGCACATGGTGCTGCAAAGGAGGACTCTTGGTCATATCTCAGCAGTTTATTGCCTTGCCTTTGATCGCACTGGCAGATACATATTCACTGTAAGCCCTTCCAGTAACATCTTCAGTTTCCGTGCCTGGAAGCTGCCATATATGTGGTTGTATTTTTTTGCTGATTTCTCTTGTGCAAGGGAGCTGATGACAGTCTGGTGAAAATATGGAGTGCATTCACTGGAAGACTCATAACAACGCTTCGAGGAGCCTCATCTGAGATTACTGATTTGGTTATCAATGATGAAAATACCCTCATTGCAGCAGGGAGTACAGATAAAATTATTCGGGTTTGGTGCCTGAAGACAGCTGCACCTGTGAGTGTAATCAGATTTTCCCTGCTTATTTGTATATATTATGCCTTCAAGTTAAGGGAAAATGCTTCCGAACAAATTCATGAATTGAAAAGAAATTTGCAAAAGTCACAACCAAAAGCCAATAATTGATGAAGAGTCACTTTTTAAGTATTGAACTGATTGGATATTGAAAATAGACTTTGTCTTAGAACTGGCTCTATAGGAATTTTTTAATCACCACTAAGTTAGAGAACTCTTACAAGCATAGTTGCCAATCTTTCCATCTCCCACCTAACCACAAAGGGGCATATGGTCTCTTGAGGGTAATCCATGTGAGTCATACCTTGTGGAAGAATATAATGAATCAATCATTGTGTTATGAGGACATAAGGGACCAGTAGATTTTAAAATGCAAAAGATCTTTCTTTTTTTTCTCTCCTCGAGCTTTAAGGGGTTGTGGTTGTGGGTGTACTTTTGTCTTTTAACCATTGGCATATGATTTAATCTAATAATAATTATTTAAAAAATAAACTTTTACATGAAAAAATATTCTCAAAGCCTATGAAATGAAAAGAGAAACTGCTAGTATATAGAGAAATGCTTGCTCCTGCCATCAAGTGCAATCATTTTGAACTACATCACCATTAAACTTAAAAACAATGCAGGAAAAGTGATGACGAGTAGCCCTGGTCATTATAGACCAATGGGTCTTGCCAGTCAATGTTGAGGTATGGAAAGTATGCCTGTCTAGCCCTGTAAATGTGGTGGATTGTCCTGAAAGAAAGGATGCATTTCAAAAGGTTCAAATTTGACAGTGTAGAAAATCAACTTTAGCCCTGGCTCTGGTACAGTCTTTAGTTAGATGATCTGGATTTTTTCTTTAAAAAATTTGGATTTTTTGTTGCATATGGGTAGTAATCCTTGGCCAAAAATTAATGGAGAGAAAGGTAGATCACATTGGTCAATAGGTGTAAGCTGGCACACTTACTGCCAATCCCAAAAATAAAGATCATGCCCAGGATGAGTAGAGCACAATCAAGTGATTCAGAAGTGATGTTTAGTAGAGATGAGCAGGGTAGGGAATGGCAGAAAAAGTTGAGTCATTTGAGGAAGAATCAATGTTTGAGATCTTGAAAAGGATGTATAAGTGTAATATTAGGGTTCTTTGTTTCCTTCCTCACAACAGGGACTCAGGAAACAGAGAATATTCATACTTTGACAAGGAAGATCCATTATATTGTTTATGGATGTTTATCTGGAGGTTGCCAGACATGCTTCTGGTGTTAGGATGAGCATATTCTCTGAGTTCTTATAACTGAAGCTCAGAGGCACTCTTACCTGTACATTGAAAAAGCTTGAGTGATCTATTTTGAGGAGATATGATTCCATTTGAATTGAGTTTTGGTCACAGGTTGCTGTCCTGCCTGGTTTGAGTGCAATGACCAATGCCATCCTATTTTGTTCTGCCACTGGAGATCTGACACGCCATCGGTACTTGGTCACAGGCAGTGGAGATGGCACTGTTGCCTTTTGGACATATACTGTTGATCCCGATGGACGAAATGCTCAATTTTGGTATGTAATTAATGTCTAAGAATATTATCAAATTTATTTGGAATCAGCTGGATATTGGTAAATATTTGTAGATATAATTGACATTTGAGCTGTCAGTATTTAGCATGCTAATGTGTTGAGAATTTAAAAGGGACTCATGTCTGTAAGACTTACTGCAACGTCTAGCAAAATTTCCCTGGTATAAGAGCTTCCAAAAGTCTGAAATAATTAACTTTTACAGTATTGTTCTTCTCCATTGACTCCATATTGGTGTCACTGCATTGGTATTGGAAATTTTGGAGCCCTGGTATTGGCATATTGGATTGGCCAATTTTCAATATTTTTGCTCTTATGGTATGTAATACTTGTATTATTGCCCTCTCTTCTAATAATTATTTTACTTTCATCATCATACATGAGCCTACTATTAGTATGCATGATTTGACAGCTTTATTATTTATTAACTTTTTTTTGTGAGAATTTTCCCCCAAAACTTCATATGCTTTTATTCAATTTCATGAAAATGTACTGGATACTAAGACTCAGCAAAAATCTTGCCATATTAATATACATTATACTTGGTGCTACCCTTTGCTAGGGGTCTGCAGCCAGAAGTATGCAAAAAGGTTTCTTTGCACCCAATGCATCTAATATCCTGGAGCCTCTGCCTCCAGAAGTTAGTTATTGCACATCAAGAATTAGTTTGAATTTGAGTTATATCAAAAGTATTTGGGATTGTGAAAGGTGATACTAGTTTCTTACAATTGTATAAGCAGTTTCTCGTGTATCTGGATTGTGTCATTGAGTAAAGCATTTTCATGTTTATTTCCTCTTTGTACAGCCCTCATCCTGAAAAATTCCATGAGAGGATGAGACCAGGACATGCCTCTATACTTTGCTTGTCCTTCAGCATGGGTGGCCATTTCCTTGCATCTGGCAGTGCTGATCATCATATAAGGTACATTAAATTCACTGCATTGTTCTCTGTTGAGCTATTGTCTACTGCAAGTGATTGTTACTTGCTAGAACATGAGCTATTCTTCTCAGTTCTTTACAGTTTTTTTATTTTGCAAATCAGAGCAGGTTTTCTTAAAACCTATATATACCATACCATGCTGTACTGGTTTGGATCTTATTATGTTGATTTTTTCTTTTCAAGGGTATATCATTTGTATGGGAAAGGTGGAGTCGAGGGTCCCAAGCGTATTCTGGAATCAGAAGCACATTCAGAAAGTGTAGATAGCATTCAGTGGGCCAATCAATCCATGAGGTTTGTCTCGGGTTCCAAGGATGGCACTGCTCTCATCTGGAGCTATCATTACAGAGACTGGTCTCAGGTTGTCCTCAAAATGAGTACAAGGCTCAATGGGTGAGCAGTGAAGGTTTTTTATGTGTGCATGTTTGTGTCCTGTCTCTCACATTTCATGCTTTATTTTGTTACCAGGGTTGATTGTAATTGTGTCCAGGCCAGATTTGGGAATTTTTATTTTTTTTTTGGGCAGATAAGTCTCTTTCAGTGTTCAATACCTGTTTGCAATTTACCTAATTCTGTATAATTGCAGTGGAATGAGGCTTCCCCACCTTTTGCATTGTGCATTGAATTTTTTTTGAAGAAATCACAGTTTGTATCATCTCATATTCCAAATTATTAGTATGCAACATAAAATCTGAGTGTTCTGGAGGAGATAGTATGCATGCAAGGTAATTGCTGGCTACTGGTAAGCATTTTATGGGATTCCTGAATCCAATGCTGAAAGTGGTCCTGAAAAAGTTGGGAAACTCAATATTTGTGTCAGAGAATTCTTGAAGCAATGAGAAATGTGATATGCTCAACTCTGGTATGTCATAGAAAAAAAGGAAATGAGGTGACGAAACAGTTCTCATTGAATCCCATGAAATTGAGTTAGCAGAAAGGAGAATACAATGTTATACAGGGTGGACCAAAAAAAAAAAACAAAGCTCTCATTTTTTGTGAGATGTCAATATGATTGTAGGCTCCCAATTATGATGAAATTTGGTGTACATATTGGGTTACAATTTGGGTTTGTGTGCCAAGTTCAAAATCAAAATGCCAAAAACTGACAATGGCATTAAATTTACTTTAGAACACAAAAAGTATGTTTTCACCTACTTTAACGCCTAATTTAAACCTACAATTTTGCCACCAGATTCATAAAATTTATTTGGATGACATATTCAAGTCCACTCCTTGACATTTTTGCTGGAAAATTCACTCATTTTCTTTGCTCCATATCCTTCAAGTCGCAAATTTGTAATAACAAGATCTTTGTCAGGTATTTTTGGCATTTTTGACAATTACCTTTCACCTGAAACACTTTTGGTCCTGTATCATTATGCCATTCCTCTCTACATTATACATGGCACTCATGTTAAAGCTGATAATCAATTTCCTACCATTCATTTTGGAAACTTTTATCTTCCTCTATGCTTGACATTACCAAGTTTGAGTTATCCTCCACATTACCCCTCATAGAAGAGAATGTGATTTTGTGATATCCTAACCATTGAGGTGCTTTGTACAACTTGAGGTTTCATACATTTACAATATGTTATACTCATTGAGCTTTCTTGATCCACTTGAAACAGTCTCTAAACTTTGTGGTAGCTGAATGAATGCAAATTTTCTGCAATTCAAGTTTGACCACCTGCCCTGATTTTAAATTTAAATCTGTTTTCTGAATCTCAAAGTATGGTCAGTTGTTGTGGGTCCTGCTATCTCCATCCATTAATTTGTCTTCTTGCATTTAAGTTATACCTCTGCTTAGTTCCCTTCCATTTAGGGGGCGTAATAAAATAGTGATAAAAGAATGTTAGCAGTTTAACTAGTTTTAAATGTTAGATCTAAAATTCATAATTGAGATTTGTCTTTCTCTAAATCAGTTCAAGTGAGGAAGGTGAAGATGGTCGAGGGCAAAAGGTGAGAACAACAATGGTTGCATGGACAAAGGATGATCGGCATGTGATCACGGCTGTATCAACCAAGGAATTGAAGATCTGGGATTCTCTTTCAGGTTGGCTATGTTTGTATTTAATGTCACATCTTGTAAAAGTGATGATTAAATCTGGTAAACACATTGCATTTTGTTGCCACATACACAGGATGGGCATTGAGGAAGTATTGATTTGAATTAAAGCAATTCATACACGGAAATTAGTGACACTTTGATGAAGCTCACATTGTTTTATGTTCTCACAATTGCATCCACCTTTCAAATGGCCTGATTTTTTTTTGCATTTTACTCACATTCATATTGTCATGAAAAAGAGAATTTGTCAGTTTTGGTCTTGTGTTGTCTTCATAGTCTTTCAGCATTTGGAGAATGTGACATACCTTTTCATACCAACTACTGGATATTGTTACTCTGCTTTATGCAACCAGCTACAGCTACAGGCTGACCTCTTCCAAAATATTGAATGTGTGCTCTCAAGATCCTCAAAACATGTTGGCCACCTTGGAAGGAGTATTGCTATGCATGACATGTTTGCCATAGTCAGTCCTCTAATGAAAATGCAAAGTCTTTGGTTCTAGTATTGGGCCTGTCATCTTACAGTGCCTTTTTCACTTATCCCTTAGTTAAGTTTTGTAGCCATGCACTGTCAAAGGAGAAAGGTTAGCCTTGTAAAATGTCACTGTTAGTGCATGATTTAGGGAATAGATTTTCACTCCTGAATCCTATTTGTTTCTCTTTCTTCAGGGATTCTTCAGCATGTGCTGAAGGGGCACAAGTATGATGTGTATGTGATGGAACCACACCCTTTGGATCCAAATGTCCTCCTCACTGCAGGCCATGATGGTCAGCTTTTTGTTTGGGATCTCAACCGTGGAGTTGAAGTTTTGCGTCATTGGAATGGGATTGAGCAGCAAGGTTATGGTGCCCTCTTTGATGCCAAATGGAACCCCATGGGACACAGTTTTGCTGCTACTGATTCACATGGCCATTTACTTCTTTTTGGCTTTGGTTCACCAGCTCACCTGTCATATGAGCGTGTGAGTTGTTGCCAGACCTCATGTCCTTCTCCAATTGCTCTTACTCTTTCTTATGACTCATGAATCCTTCCTTTCAGCTGTCAAATCCATTACATTGCAATTCTATGCCCAAAAATACTGGCAGGAAAGTTGAGATTTAGTTGCATGCCCAGCAGAATATATTGTTTCTAGAGTTTTCTTCCTGGTTCCTGTGGATTTTGCACTATCACTTACTACTCCCCTTTCTCCCTCCCTCAATGTGGCAGTGATTCCCTGACATGATGAATGCTCAAGGATATCTGATGCAATGCAATTTGCATGTTAGGCCTTGGGTCTCTACTATTTCATGTCTGGATCCTCATGATAAATGATTTTGCTACATGCAACAGGAGGACTAATGCCTATGACAGAACTGTCTCAAAGTATAGTGATGAAACAGATGGATCTTTTAATTTCTATAAACTTATTTTTTCCTGTCATTCCTAATCAGATGGCCTTAGATCTCTAAGGCCATCTGATTAGGAATCTGATAGTTTTTCTCAAGTCTGATCCAGTTTATTACTTCAATAATTGGCCTTCCTGTCATTACTGTATGCACTTCGCACTTCTGTCCATTTAACCTTTCAGACCTGGTGTCCATTTGAATGGACATTGCTTTTTCATTGTATCTATGGTATTTTCTTGGGATTCTCATGACTTTGCACCCCATGTTACACTACAATGGGTGCAATAATGCATGGCTCATTTCTATCAGAGACCTTCTTTCACCCATCTGCTTTGTAATCTTCAATTATCTAATTAAATGTATAATATATTATATGTGGTATGAGATGGTAAATTTATACTGCCACTGTTGGTTTCAGCCGATTTTGGTGCTATAATGAGGGTGGTGCTAAATCGAAATGCATGGCTTTAAAATTGAGAAAAATTTTCATCTTTATATAAAATATGTACAAACTTTCACTTTAATCCATGCAGAATACACCAACTGCACAGCTTTGAAAAATAATTCTATCTTTTCCATCCATGATTAAATCCAATGATTTCTTATTTTAATGAGTATAACTCCTATGCTCACATTGCCCAAAACACAAAAATTGTTCACAAAGTTTATCTGACTTTTGACCACATATGCCTCCTTCTAACAGCACACTTCCAATTTTTCCTTAACTCTTAAAATTGTTCTTTGCCCCATTGTTGGGTAGTGAATAAATGTGAACTGTCGGCTGGAGAAGCTGTGTACAATCTGAATGGGACGTTTCCATCCCCCAAAAGAAGAGAGAGGGAATTAGAGGGAACCATATGTGCTTCCCTCTAATGCCTGGAGGTCCATTCTAATGCTAAGATATCCCTCACAATCTATCATGAGATCAAAGGGGCAGCCTTAAATTTTATACATGGTGCAATTATTGTGGCTTGTACAGTATGCTGCTTGGTGCAATATTGAGCAAGACTTACATAGAATATGACACGTTTGTGCAAGTGAAGGTGTTGGCACATGGCGGCTAGTAGGGGTGGCGCTATAATGGGGGAGCACCTATGGTAAGCCTATAGGGAAGATTCATTCTCAGAAAGGAGTTGGCGATAAGCAAGAGTGGTGTTATATCAGGTGGCACTATATTGAGAGAGTTGACTGTAGATTGAAGCTTCTGGAAAACTTGTGTTTCACTTTGAAAGCAGTATATAACAGAGCTGTTTCTCATTTTCATGCAGGTATGGTTTTGTGAATTGAGTGGTACAGGCTTTTCATATGTAAAAGATAGGTCTAATGTACCAGAATACCTATGTCTTGTTGCACAAAATATATAACTGTTGACACAATGATGGATATGCACAACTAAGTTTTATTGTGCAGGTAGGTGTTAGAAGTTGGTTAGAATTCTGATTAAACCTTTTCTGAAGACCTTTAAGTTGAAGAAATTCCTGCCTCTGTGCTCTTAATGCCAGTCTTTTAGCCTCATCTGCACTAGTTTTGGTTATTTTCACTCTTCCTATCAGAAGATTTCAACTAGTCCTATCACCTTCATACTGGTCCTCTGAGTCTTTGTTGGTAGAATATGTCTTTTCATTAAAGTGTTAAGTTTTCATGACTTTATCTTTTTGATCATCAGCTACCGGAGCAGTTGTTCTTCCACACTGACCTACGGCCATTGATGCATGATGCAGCACACCATGTCCTGGATGAACAGACCCAACTCCCACCCCATCTGATGCCTCCACCTTTCTTGGTTGATTTGGAGGGAAACCCATATCCACCCAAATTCCAAAGGCTGGTTCCAGGCAGAGAAAACTGCCAAGAAGAGCAACTTGTACCTCAAGTTGTCTATGATGAAGATGGTGAGTATAGGATTTATGCAGAATCTTGGAACTTAGCCTTTGAAGTTTAGGATATGAAGAGCCATCTTATATTTCTTATAGATATTTTAAGGTATAACATGGTGCAAGATGCTTTTACCCAGTTTTACTTGTTTCCGTTTTTGCTTTCTCCTTGCTTACAATATCCCAATAGGTATTGCTTGAATTTTATTGTCATTGGGATTGTATACCTGTCAGACAAAATAAGAGATGGGGAAACAAGGTAGGGTTCATGAAACAATGTCCCATGTCTTATTCTGTTAAAAATAAAAAAAAAGTACAGTTGGAAAAAAAAACTGTACCAAAAAACAAAAAGTGAAGCAAAATATGACTCTAGCCACAGTGCTGAACCATCATTTGTCCAACTGCACAATACAAAGTCCTATTAATGGTTTCACTCTCTTAAACTGTATCAATTCCAGCCCCATAGGGAACAATTAGAGTAGGAAGATGGTTGCATGGAAATGGCTACCTCTTTAGAACATGTTGATTGCACTATTTTCTGTTCTGGGGAATAAATGGTTTCACTTCATGGTGCTAGAAATCTGCATCTCTCATTCATGTCAGGAAAATAGATTTTTACAGACTTACTTTTATAATGTGTTCTTGTTACAGGTGATCCCATGGTGTTGGATGATAGAGGAGGTGCTGGCCCTGGAGAGCAAAGAGAGAATCTTTCCAATATTGATCAAATGATTGAGCGCCTTGCCATTGAACAAGGCCAAGCACCAGCTGAGGTTTCACCTGTGAGGAGGCATCCAGCAGAAGGCACAAGGCAAAGTAAGTACAGCACATCAGGGCTTGACCCTTCAATCTTTATATGGAGCCTCCCATGCCTGTTTGCACTCATGCATGATCACTGGCATCTTGTGTCGTTATGAAGCTCGAGCTAATAGGATTCAGCGGATGGGAGAAGGGAGTTCAAACGAGGTACCTGTGCATGCTGAAGCCACCAATACTGTCGTGTCCATTGCCAGGAGACGGGTCATTGTTCCTGAACTTCCTTCTTGGCAACTCAAGGCTATATTGCAATACAGGTATACAATTACTGGATAGAAAGCAACTTTAGTTGTATCTCTTTTTCCAGGATGTCCATGCAAGTGTGAGATCAACTTTTGACAAGAATGAAACAATGGCATGTCAATTTTCCATCATTTTTCATGTAGGCTTGCACTTCTGTACAGAGATCATGGCCCCTAATCATTGCAAGTAAATGAAGATGAATTGAAAAGAAAGCTTGACTGGTAGTACACAGGTGGGGTAAAAAATTCACCATTTTTCATTTGATAGTTACTTCTGTATTAATTAAAGATGTACTCATGTAATTTGAAGGGACATAAGTACCTCTCTTCCTGATGAGTGAGAGGTGAGTTAAAATCAGGTTTTCTCAGTCCAATCTAATCCACTTGCAGCTTGCATTGCTTGACTCTAATCCAGGGAAATCCTATGAACAAATTATCAAGGTCAATACTAACTGAGACCAATTTTTATGTTGCAGGTATCCATCTGAATCCGATGATACCTGCAGTTATCCAACATTATAAAGATCTTGTTGTGCCACTGTAAGATTAAGAAGTAGCACAGCCATCACATTATTATGCAATCTTGAATATCTCATGCTTTGCAAAGTTTTCTTACCAGAGGGCCAATGTTTTATTGCAATATATCAGTTGATTTCACAAAAATCTAAGATCAGAAGCACAAACCAAGCAACAACAAATAAATCTATCTGTTGTAGAGCCCATATCAGTGTTTGAGGTTGCCATCTTTTTCTCCCAGAAAATTCCCCATATTATCATATTGTGATTGTGTGGTCTCTGTTTTCTGAAAGGAAAGAGGACACTTGCAATATCTGTTCATGGGCAATTATAAAATGGTTGCCTGCCTGTCTTATCTACTCTATGGACACAAGCATAACCTTTTGAAGAAGTGCCATTAGCTGATGTCTGCTATCTTCAGCTTCATGAGGATGATGTTGCTGGGGTTGCATACAGAGTGGGCCAAAAAATACTTTGGTTATCTTTATCACTCCGCAACACTGTTCCCCTAGAGTTTGCTAAATTTGCAGTTGCACCTCCATATATATCATTCATTCAGCTTTCCATTGTTGTCAATAGAATTAAGATTCGTGGTATAACATTCATGCATTTAAATAAAGAACGTAAGAGGTGGCACTGGAAATGTAGACAACGTCTTGGCAAGATAGTGAATGTGCAAACAAAGGAATGGATGTCACCTGAAGTGCATCTTACAGGGTGCTTGTCAGCTGAATATAAAAAAAGTGGCTATTAACCCCTTAATGTACCTTGTGCCCATTCACTCATGAGGGCTCCATGCAGGCATAGTTAATCAGTTTTAACTGTGGCAATTGATTAGTTGTCTAATTACAGCTGATATTGTCTTGAAAAAATCTTTAAATTAGAATTTGCTCCTTGAGTGACATTTTATGTTTTTTGCAAACAAAGAATATGGGGGAAAAATCGGCCTGGCATAATTTTGTACTAAAAGAATTAAAATGATTTAATTAAAATTTTAAAATGCCTATTTTGATTCGGATGTTGCTGCTGATAGTCAGTATTTCATATAATATTCATGACATTCAATTCTGAGACCTCCTAATGAATTTTATATTTATAAATAGGAAAGTGCTGAAGGAAGCAGAGTTGGGTCACTTTGATCAGGAATCAAGGAAAGCAAGACCTCAAAAAGAATCGGAATATCAGAGATCAGAAGACAGGGAGAGCTATTCAGGGAACTGGTTGCGATCTCGACGACTGAGAGAGGCTCACACACAGCATGGTTATAGCACCCGAAGAAGTCGACACCTTCGGAGTCCTGTGAGTTTTTATGCTTCTGTTTTCTTCACAACTGCCAACAATTTGGAAACCCCTTATCTAGGAATTTACCCCAAACCAAAATAGCTTCATTACCCTAATAATTGTAGATCTCTACTTAGGTGGTTCAACATGACCCAGTTGGGATGAAATCAAATGAAGCTCAGAATAATTTATTCCTTCTGCTGCAGGAACTGAGTTTTTTGTCATGCCTGGAAAAGCATTCTCAAATGATATGCCATAATTGTAAAACTATTTATATGGATTCACTTGAATCAGGATTTCTGCATTCATGGGCTTCAACTAATGCATCTTTTGTTCTTGCTGACAGTCCTGGTGAGATGTAATCCCTTTGGGAAATGCCTGGTATGATGGCCCTGTAGCATTTTGTTCAGGGTTTTTCAAAATGACAGAAATAGAGCAAGTAGCAAGATAGGGCTTTTTTCTGATTGGAAATTGCTGACTTACATGTAACACATTCCTTTATTGTCTTGAAGGATCCAGTTCCAAATGGGAGAGAGTCAAGAAGTGCAACAAACTCAGGGGATGAGATTCAACGTGAAACCCATGATAGGCAACAGGAAACCGACAGCAGTCAAAGTGAATTAACTGAACAGGGAAATCAAGATATGGAACAAGATAGAGCCAGTTCACCTTCAAGCTCTTCCTCCTCATCAGATTCTTCTGAAACTTCTGAGTATTCCGATTGGATGGCAGAGGCAGGAGTGCGCATGGAACCTCCAAAACGGACAAGGAAACGCACTGTACAAGCTCCATCAAGGCAGCAAACTCATGGAAGACTCAGGACCAGAAACCATTTAAGTTCCAGGCGTTCCAACCATCAGAGATCCAATCAGGAGCATTCCACCCCCAGTCAACGAAGACCTAGGGTGAGTTTCAGGCCAGTCATATTCTTTTTGGGAGAAAAGAAAACCAAAATGAATAAATATTAACCATATGGTAAGTTCAGAAGAAAGGCAATGGAATCTCTGTTTGCTACTTATATCTACCATTCACAATGAAGAAAGACTGGACTTTTCTGTTAGCACATCATTGACCTAATAATTTTAAGTGTGTAACTCCAATTTATGACAAATGAAAGGATCAGTCAATTTTTTTTTTACTTTCATCATGAAAACTATGATTTCAAGAATGGAGGAATGTGAACCTCCTTCTGTGTGATGTGGAATTCCAGGATTGATATGCATATGGAGTGCTGTGCTGTGTAATACTCTTAATAAAATGCAAGTTTGAGAGTGGCAGTGGAATTATGAAGTTGAAGGCTGACTGTTTTTATTTGATTTTATAATTCATACAAATTTTATTTGCTGTATTCCCACTGTGTGTGTCTCATGGTTTTCATCTAGTTCCCTGTGAATTTAATTATCATAGCCTACTGGGTTAGTGCTTGAAAAGACATGAATCATGATGCTTTGAATGCTGCTGAACTACTTTATTTTACAGTCCAAATGCATTTAACCCCTTAATATTTTTCATGGGAAATTTTTTTTTCTTCAACTTTTCAATATTTAACCTTCATCCTGTTTCCCATACAGAAATCCGATAAAAAATGTTGGTTGGCTTAATGGCTGAGATCTCCTTAATTAGATATTGAATGGGCATCATATTTGATGCACACAGTGCTGGAAAGTATAGTTAGATGTTCTTAATATTTCATTTCTCAACATAACAATTGTGTCTTTCAAAGCAAATGGACATCATGTTGAACAAAGGGAAACTTGGAAAAGTTTTTACTATCATTTCCTGCACAGAACCCCTTTACATGATTGGCTCTCCCAGATAGAGCTCTTCACTGCTCCTTGTCATTGTGCAGGGTCATTCATGAAGAAATAAAATGCTGTAATGATAGGGAATTGCATTTCATGTAACGATTCATATAGGTGCATTCTCTTCATTAGTATCATATTGATAGTTTCTTTATTGAGGGACCTAACCTATAAATGATTATCACAGCAAGAGAAATGTATGAAATAATAATGACTTCCTGCTAAGGTTAAATATTTAGGGGCAGAATGACTTTACAAGATATTAGGAGTAATTTCTTCTCAAGAGGAGATTGAGTGTCTCAAATAAGATGGAGTGGTTTGAAGCAAGGCCTGGGAAGATTCACAGCCTGTTCTACTTCTAGGTAATACATATTGGTGAAGTTTTGCATGATCACTTACAGGAAGGTGGTGAAAGAAAATTGTTTGCAATATGGGTAAGTGGGAATTGAAAAACTGGCCTGTGACAATTTCAGTGTGTGCTCTTTTTTCATAAGACCAGATGCAGCTTTGGCACCAAACTCAAGGTTGAGATAACTCAAGCACCACCCAACCTGCTGTAAATAGTGCCATTTGATTTAGAATAATTAAGTAGGATATATATTTGTTTTTTTTGCAGTTTTTTAACCAAAACTTGGTTGGAAGTCGTGTCACAAGCTGGTTTTAAAAAATTCATTCCAATCCACAAATATGTCCATAGGTGTGGACCTTGCACGTGAAAAGGTTAAATGCATGACATTTTAAAATATCTCAGGTTAATGTTATTAAAATTATTGCAGTAGCTACTGTGACTTGGGGGAAGTGGTGACCCTGACCTGCAGTGAATGTAGTATTGCAAGTTGGTAACTCTTTGTCTTTCAGTCAGTACGATCTGGTCGAGGGGAAGGACAAGAGGAGCTGGAATCATCCAGTGAGGAAAGTGAAGAGAGTGAAGAGATTCCTGAAATATTCAGGCCAAGCAAATGGCTAAGTGAAGTGCGGCCAAGAGACACTCCTTATTTTCCTCAGATGGGAGATGAAGTGATGTACTTCAGACAGGGACATGAGTTGTACTTGGAGCATGTTCAGAAGACAAGTGCCTACTCCCTAAACCAAAGGGACAGACCCTGGAATAGAGTCTGCAATATACGTGTGAGTTCTTCTTTCTACTTATTGCTATGTTGGGACTGTGCTCGACAGAATTCTCTCTCAAATTATTGAATGGGCAGTAGTTTGTCTGTGTGAAGAGCACATTTCAGCCAATTTCCTTTAGAGAAGGAGATTTCAGAGATTTTGTTCTCTTTTTTTAGGTCAGCTGCCTTCTATTCATGCTTAGTTTATAGTTTTCCTATAACTGCAACCCACAAGTCTCCTTTGTGGTTCTATGTGATGGTTTTTAGGAAACTTTGTCATTACTCTTTTCAGTTGCTCCATTGTGCTTTGGAATAATTGTTCACAGCATCCAAAAATTGTTTTAGGAGTAATACTTTAAGGGAATAAAATTCCTAGTTGCCAATCATGTACTGAAAAGTGAACCTGCTCCCAGTATCAACATCCATCCTGTCCTACATTTCTTGAAGATGTATAAATAGTTGCAAGTAGAGGGTGTGGTGGGGTATAAGTTACCATGCATGATTGGAACACTGCCAACTCATTCAGTAAATATTTGTGAAGCATTTTTCTGATTGGTGCGCATAACATGCCACTATTCATACTTTGATATGATATATTTAGAGCTTCTCCATGTTTCAAGAAAAACATCTTCACCTCAATTCACTGGTTCACTGGTTGAAAAATCAGGAATTCAAAGTTTTACACTTCCACTGAAAGTTCATTTTCTCCCAACATAATGTTACGAGCTGGAAAAGTCCACATCTATTTTCATTTCAAAATTTACAATTAGCAAAGTGGGACTCAGTTCCAATCCTACCTCATCACCTATTGAGTTCAGTGTTACTGTTGGTCCTTGGAGAGCTGGGTCAGGGGTTAATTATAACTTTGTACCATGTATTAAGAGTGACCTTGTGAAAGAATGTTTTCCATATTGTGCATCAAATTTTTTAAATCTTACTGCCTTGAATGAAAAATATAGAAAATTCATTTTTACATAACTAATTTGTGCTGCATGGGACATATCCACAAAGAGAGGAATTAGTGAGAAGGCAACAGTGAAAACTCCAAAAAGAAAAGGACCAGAGAAGATGTGACAAAGAAGGCCTATGACTCTTGGAGATGATCATTAGGATTCTTAAAACTGACCCAAAGCTACATCCAGAAGACACATATTCTGTTTCTCATTTCAGTGATGTTGGAGATTATGTTCAGAAGTTCAGAAGCAAGCCAGAAAATTTTTTAACAGGAGAGGAGGAGGGGAAGTGGAAGGTAATACAGCAGGGGTTGGAAACCTTTTTGGCCACATGAATCATATTAAGATTGAGCTAAGTGCTTGTAAGGGAAAGATTTTCAGAACAATTGAAATTTTCCTGAAGTTGGCAGCATACATATGCATTCTTTGATATGTGAGAAAAATTAGGAACAACCATGATTTTCAGCCATGCCTCAATGAGCCAAACTTTTTGGCTTGTGAGCCAAATTTGGCTCATGAGCCATAGGTTCCTGACCCCTACAATACAGTATTACCTCGCTATATGATATTGATGCATTCCTGAAAACTGAGCATATAGCAAGCAGATTGGGACAGTAATACCTTGCCACACACTGTTTCTCAACACACTTGCTTTGGTTTTATGCTCATTATATGTTATGACTAACTCCCAATCCACTCGCTATACACTTGGTTTTTCAAGAATGCTTTTATCTTAGTCAAGTCTTCATCTTTGTGCAGTTATGATTTATATTGATTTCTATTAAGTTTCAGTCTTAGTTAAGCTAAGATCTATGTGCAAGTTAGGATCTGTAAGTCAGTTCTATTGAGTGCTTTGGGTGGGTCAAATTGTTTGGGTTTTCAACCTATGAAAACAGGATTGTTGGACTTGGATATGACTTTTGAAAAAGAAAATTAAGAGAAAAAAGAATAAAGAGGCACTTGGGTTGGATGAGGTAGGGCTTCCTCTCCATTTTACTTCCTTTCTCTAAACCAATCCAAAGGGCTTGAAAAAAGAAGCAGAGTGGCTCTGCCTACTTAAGCTTCATTAGATTATTTGATCAAGATAACATGGTGATGTTGTAGGGTGTGATGCTGTCACATAATTTAGTACTGGAGCTCAGTCCAATCCCAAGACCATCTGTAGTATTTAATACAGGAATGGGATCAAGCAGGTTCTTGCAACATTTTCAACATCATGTTGGGTAACACCTTCAGTAATTTGGTCTTTAACACTTTTGCTGCCAATTGACTTGCCAGCGGATCGTACGTCCTCTCTTCTCCTGGGGCATACAAGCCGCCAGCAGGTTGTACAGGTCCTTTCTAGTGGATCATATGACCCGCCGGCGGGTGGTTTGTATCGCTTTGCATTATGTAATCTATTGACCTCTTCCTTTCATCTTATGAATTTTATCATGGCCTCCTAATGAGGTCAATTTTAAATCAAATTGACTGTGTTTCTTGACTCATATTTTATTACAATGTATTCTATATAAGCATGTCTACGTATAAGGGTGAAATGGAAATGACTTCTTCCTCATTTCTACGTATAGGGCATATTATGGGAGTCTTCATAGGTAGTATGTCCATGGACATATCAAAAAGCTTCAGAATCGGTTTTCATATGAGCAAGCTATGTGCAGACACTATTTCAGAATGATTCCTTTCGAAATACATGGATGAAAGAAAAGAAAGCAATTTGAAAATTTTCTATGGAATCCGTACCTTGTACTTGATTAGCCTGAAAATTTAATGGATCATTGCCTACTATGTTTTTCTAGAGCTCTTGAAATTATATGAATTATGGGTACCCATTCATGATTTATGGCATATTTTGTTGAAATGGTAAAGAAAGGAGTAAGCAGGCATGCGACTGCCATTGCGAGGCACGAATCCAAATTGCATGAGGATCCCTGAAAATGCATGCAGATGCCTGAACTTTTTATGGTCGAGTACACATTTTTGACAACATTCTATTAATTTTTCACAAGGATCCGTCCAGAGGAACTGATTCATTAGGCAAAAATCAAGTGCAGATTTGTACCTCACCATTGGCAGTCACATGCCTGTCCACTCAGAAAATTTGACCAATTCGATTAAATCTGTCATAACTCAAGAGTAGATGGGCAAGGTTGCATATACTTCAACAGCTCTTGAAGAATCTCATCAACAAGGTATCCTTACATTTTCATGTCAGTTCGCTGAAGAATTTATATGCAAAAAAAAAAGTTCAAGTTACTTAATTTTTTCCAGTCAACCCTCTAGTTCAACCTGACTTGCAACACACATTTCCTTTTGTTTGTAAAGAGCTTAAAACAGACTGTAACCCATTCTTGGCAAATTTGTCCAATGCGTTAGTCGCAATTTGATTGGCAAGTGCCTGTGTTGTTGAAGCAGCAGCCATACATCGAAGGCACCTCATTTTTGGAATCATCCTGAAGTCGCAAGGTTCGAGGTCCAAGGAATACGAAGAATGTGGGAACAATGGCACTCCAAGATTAGTTAGAAATTCAAAGGTATGACATAGGTACTGTTTGATTGCCAGCAGTCATTGCGGACAAGCTCAAAGTTTCCTCATCACGGCTTGTCAATTGCCGCCCCACACATTCATCATCTCCAGTGGATCCCCACCTTTCGCAGAATCGCTTGTGACATGCACACCAGAATTAGGAGGATTACTTTGGCCTCAGGGGAACGACCTCCAAAAAATGGCTTGGCAGCAAAAGTGTTAAAAATGTATTTCAGAGGAGATCTCTGTACATGTGTGACCTGTGCCATTCTGGACTGTTAGTTATGCAGGCATGTGTTGTGCCAGTTGGTTCTTTTTCACTATCAATGCTCCTTAGTTAGACATGGTTTTCTACTTAGTGGTATAAGTTATTGTCTCCATTGAATTCCATAGGAGCAAGAACTGGTCAAGGTGACTGGTATGCATTTTGAATTGCGACCCCCACGTCTGGCTTGTATCAAGTTGAGCTTAGTGAATCCATCAACTGGGAGATGCAGTGAGACCAATTTCACCATCAAGTACCATGACATGAATGGAGTACTGGATTTTCTAGTTCTCAAACAAATCTACGACAGGAGCATGGGAGTAACTTGGAGACCAGGTTAGCCATCTGGCATGGCACTTATATGGTTGGCATTATATTAACATGTTCCATGTAGATCAACCCACCAGTAGGTCACTCCTTATTTAATTCATCATTGTTGGTTTTACTACTGCACAGAACATGTTAACTAGATATACAGGGTGTCCTAAAAGTCGCTTTACCGAGACAGTGAAGTGTTTAACTGTGATTATTTTCACTTGTGTTCAAATTTTTATTTGCAGATGTGAAATGTGCATTGAACATGGTGGACAACAATTTGAACAATTTCTGAAGCTCCTCATTGTGACTTTCTGCTGGTGGTAAATAAAGTAGTTTTTCCCTGGAACGTGAGTATAATCTCAGTAAAGTGACTTTTAGGACACCCTGTATGATGGTGCAATAGATATGTAACTAGATATGTAATTGTTGACAATATTATTTTATTATTTTAACTAATATTTTCATATCAGGTGTCATCAGCAATGTGTGGCATGTCAATATTCAGATTTTGATGTTGAAACTGACCTGTAAGTATTAAATTGTAAATTTCAAAATAGTTTGCTTTGTTGAAACTCTTTTGCTGGTATGGTATTGTTAAGCTTCTCTGACAGGCTTATGTCAGGGTTTGAGACATTTTATTGATATCAGCACTTTAGTAGCAGTATCATCATATTTGGTTTCAGGGTTGGCCATTTTGGAGCCCTGGTATTGAATATTGGCCAAACTTCAATATCTGTGCATCTTTAATTGCAAATATCCTATCACATAGCCTTGGCTAGTCAGAATTAATGCTTTGTTTCTTTGAAAGGTTAAGTTTATAAACAGAAAAATAATATAGCAATTATCCAGACCCATCTTTTGAAGCAGATTTTGTCAAACAATTAAGGAGTCCCTGAGACAAAGAAACAACAAAAAATAATCAGAATATTGTGGATGCCATGCATATTTTCCTTACTGGAAGAGATCCTGTTCCAGGTAGAATTCAGTTTCAGGAGTTGTAAAATCACTCACAT
Source organism: Darwinula stevensoni (assembly GCA_905338385.1). Taxonomy (NCBI): domain Eukaryota; kingdom Metazoa; phylum Arthropoda; class Ostracoda; order Podocopida; family Darwinulidae; genus Darwinula; species Darwinula stevensoni. The sequence goes on along the minus strand of CAJPEV010000663.1, from coordinate 77,177 downwards.
TGTCTCTGATTGCTAATAAGTGGCAGAGTATCTTCTCCATTCAGGGGATCGGTTCAGAGTTCGTGTTGAAGAAGACTATTCCTATGGAACCTACACTGCTCATACTCCATATAGTGAAGAATATCCTGATTCTCCCTTCCTTTGCTGTGAGGTCACATGGGACACTGGTGACTCAGACCGTGTCTCCCCATGGGACATGGAACCAATATCAGGTGGGACACCTTACTTAACACTTTCGCTGCCATACGACCGGCCGGCGGGTCGTAAGGGCTCTCCTCCTAGGCCATACGACCCACCGGCGGGTCGTATGTTCTCTCTTCTCCTGGGTCATACAACCCGCCGGCGGGTCGTACATGTCCTTTCTATAGATCATACGACCTGCCGATGGGTGGTTTGCATTGCTTTGCGGGATACGATCTATGGACCTCTTCCTTTCATCTTACGAATTTTATCGTCGCCTTCTGATGAGGTCAATTTTAAATCAAATTGGCGGTGTTTCATTTCTCATTTCTTTTTTACAATGTTTTCAATATAAGCATATCTCCGTATAAGGGTAACGTGGAAATTACTTCTTCCTCATTTCTGAAAATGCATGCAGATGCATGAACTTTTTATGGATGAGTACACAGTTTTGACAAAGTTCTATTAATTTTTTCGCGAGGATCATCCCAGAGGAACTGATTCATTAGGCAAAAATTAAATGCAGATTCGTACCTCCCCATTGGCAGTCACATGCCTGTTCACTCAGAAAATTTGACCAATTCGATTAAATCTGTCATAACTCAAGAGTAGATGGGCAAGGTTGCACATATGTACTTCAACAGCTCTTGAAGAATCTCGTCAACAAGGTATCCTTACATTTTCACGTCAATTCGCTGAAGAATTTATCTGTATAAAAAATTGTTCAAGTTGCTTAATTTTTTCCAGTCAACCCTCTAGTTCAACCTGACTTGCAACACACATTTCCTTTTGTTTGTAAAGAGCTCAGAACAGACTGTAACCCATTCTTGGCAAATTTGTCCAGCGCGTTGGTCGCAAGTTGATTGGCAAGCGCCTATGTTGTCGAAGTGGCAGCCATTCATTGAAGGCACCTCATTTTTGGAATCATCCTGAAGTCGTAAGGTTCAAGGTCCAAGGAATACAAAGAATGTGGGAGCAATGGCACTCCAAGATTGGTTGGAAATTCAACGGTACAACATAGGTACTGTTTGATTGCCAACAGTCATTACGGACAAGCTCAGTTTCGTCATTACAGCTTGTCGATTGCTGCCCCATGCGTTCATCATCTCCAGTGGATTTCACCTTTCACGGAATCGCTTGTGTCAAGCACACCAGAATTAGGGGGATTACTTTGGCCTCGGGGGAATGGCCTCCAAATAATGGCTTTGCAGCGAAAGTGTTAAATTCTTTCCAACTAGGATAAAGACAGAAAGTGGTGGTGCATATATGAGGAAGTGAATGCACTGCTTCCCCAACAAAAAAAATTGAAATTTTTTATTATTTTCATTTTTTCAACATATGACATGGAACAGCATAGCACCAGAAATACTTGAAATCTTTCAGTGGCAAAATCTTTTAAAATCAGCAGCCTATTTTCTTTCAAATACCTAGAGAAATCAAGAACTTGTTTGGATGATATCAACTCCTGGCTTTAAGAATGGCCTTTATGCTCAGTTGCACCCTAAGCATTCTTGAATTTCATTTTCCAGATGCATCAGAGGTGGCACCATTGTATATCCCAAGTCCTTCAGACTGGCCACATTCAAGTCAAGAGGTGGAATGTGATCGTATTTCACTCTGCATCCAACAGGTATTTGAGCAAAGATCAGACTCTTTTTTGAATAATTGCTTCTATTTCTTTGACGATTCATGGGTGTCATGATAACCTGCATAATTCTTCCTACTCATTTTTTTTTGTTTGTAGTACAACATAGCCTCTTTTGTTTCAAGGGTCTGATGTCTCATCAAATGGAGCGCATGGATGTTCTGTAGTGATGATAGTTATGCAAACATCAGCTCCCTTTGTTGCAATTGCCCAGAAAAAAACCTAAATGGGAGAAGAGCAGTGACAATTTATTTGGGGGATTATTATGTCCATGCCAGCAGGCCATCATAATTTTATTGCTGAGTTATGCTACCATGTTTCCCTGAAACATCAGATTTGTGTTGTCATTCCAGGTGATGGAGCTTGCAATTGCTGAACATTTTGTGGCCCCAGTTGACCTGAATACTTATCCAGACTATGCCCTTGTTGTTGAGTACCCCATTGACCTCTCCACCATCAAGGCAAGAGCAACCCTTGTTTGACCCTTCTCATATAAATGCAAATCCGTGTATGAATCATCCTGTAAATTGGTCCTTGGGATGGACTTGGGGAAGAAAAATACTGGTAGCATTGTAGTTGATTAAATAAAGAAGTAGATTTGGTGATGGGTCAAATATGGCAAAAGGTCCTGACAAAGACTGTCTTCTGTGTATCATTGCATCATTGCATCTATTGCATTGATATCTATATCATTGCATTGTATCTGTGCATCATTGTGGTTACAGAGGAGTGCAATTGTTCTTTATTGCCATGTATCTGTTTTACATGATATATGCATACCCTGATATTATCTGGTAATTCATTGCATTGCAGGGTTATAGTGTTAAAAAAAAAACTGGGCCAATTTGTTTTTGAAAATAGCCCAATAATATTTTATTGGATTGGCCCAAGTTTTAGAACACCAAATGTGGATAGATATTGGAAGGTTTTTGCCAAATTTGAAAGATTCAGTCATGGCTTATGCTCAACATGGCTCCTGCATTCTCATGCAAGCGTGCAGCTGCCACTGCTGTTCTAGAGTTGATGATGCACTATTTCAAGCAACTGCATTCTTGCAGTCGTCTTCAGGCATTTTGGTCTGTGATCAATCATTGTGATTCAGTGGACTATCGAAAGAGATATACCAATATCTTGAAATATCACCCTTTGCATTAGGTGGTTCCATGCATTATCCTCTTAGCTTTACCCTTCGTGGGCCATTTTTGTCTGCAAAAGTTGCCGCATCTTTTTGTGCTTATTCATATCTAATAAATTTCACAGAAACAAGAAACATTCCATATTTTTACTGGCCAAATGTCATGTGCAAGTCAGGTGGGTAGTATGATTCCTTACCAGTATCAGTGAGAAGCAGGCCTGCCAACACACTAATAAGAATTTATATAGTTCCCATGCCCTGCAGAAGGGTTAAAACAAGTGCTCCCACCTCTTCAACTGCTCACTTTCACCAGCTGATGTAGATGCATCCACAGGGGTATCTGGTGCATGTTTTGTCCTTCAAGTTTGAACTGGTGTAGCATCTGACACAATTGCTTGATTCCTTCAAATTCAGCCCAAACCTCCTTTTATTAATTTTATGTGCAGGGTTTAAAAAATTGGACCTCTCTAATAAAATTTACTATTTATTATTAAAAAATTATTTGGCACTTTTTTAACACTGTAGTTCTGCTGAAAAGACATGATTTAGAGTTGAATTTTTCCATATGAATTCAGTCATGGAATGAATGATATGGTTTGTCAGTCAGGACACACCACCCCCCTGGGGTATTCTATAAGATTAGAACTTTGCTATGTGCTTCTGAAAAATTATTTTTATTTACATGGTACCATTGTGCTGTATTACAGTCTCGACTGGACAATCGATTTTACCGACGGCTGGCAGCAGTTCAGTTTGATGTGAGGTACGTCGCTGCAGATGCAGAGAGGTTCAATCAGCCGGGTTCTCTGATAGTCCATCATGCACAGGTCATCACAGAGATTTGTCTTCGAATGATCAGGTTGGTCTCTCCTTGCTCATGACACTCCAGATGGATGTCATCATAACTGTACTAAGGGAGGGTCTGGGATTATCTTTTGCTGGTGTAAGGAGGCTATCACAGAGGAGTGCTTGACAAAATTGAAAATAGAAATTTGCAAACTCACTCTTCATGTCTCCAAAATATCATCCTTTGGTTCAAAGGCTTTTGAAAGAGGATAGGCTTTTTTTTATTTATTAACCTTTTCACTTACCCCCACTCCATGTCCAATGGGGCATGGGACTGGAAAGAGTCTTCAATTATTTTACTCAAATTTCACTTAGAAATTAATTTGTGGAGCATTTATCTTGAAGCAGGGGAACTTCCCAGACATTGCCACTCAATGGTAACTATGATAACTATTTATTTTCATTGGAAAAAAATACTGTAATTAGAGGTTGATTTTCATTTTGGATGGGATTCTCACTTTTTTGCAAAAAGAATTCTAAAAAAAAAACAGGCAGAAAATAGATTATGACTGAAATGGTCAAAGGTTATTTCTCATGCAACTATCGCAGTATGTGTGACTAACATTGGTATTGTCTTATAATATCATGATAATCTGGCAGGAGGAGGTAACATACTCCTTAACACTTTCAGTGCTGTTAACACCATATGAGGTGTTCAGCTCAGTGAACCTCCACTACTGTGCTTTGTAAAGAGAGGTTGGCTGGGCATTGAAATACTCAGCAGTAAATGTGATAATGTGGTACTCTAGTGGGAGGGAGGTAAGGATCTCCTTAAAATGCATGTATTGCTTGGATCATTGCAACAAAAAACAACCAAGAAAAAATCTACTTCAGGAATGAACCTCCTCTATTATAGAAAGTAGGGCTGTCAATTAGATTAGATTGATCAACTGATTAATTTATAAAAGTATTAATCATGATATTAAAAATTATTCAAAATTAATCTAATTTTAATCTACCCCCAATCTTCCCCTGAATGCCTCTTTTCCCCTTATAACTTGACTGTATAGTTCATAGTTTTGCAAAACAGCTGGAAAGGATATAATGCAAATGAAATGTAATGATGGCTTATAGAAGGTAGTTGTCGTTTTTGCTCTGCTCTCTCCTCAAAAATGTCTTACTACTTGTGGGAAAAGGGAACACCCACAAACAAAGCTATTGGTTTCAGACTATTCCAAAAAAAAAGCTTCCTGACCCATTCCCATCCACAAGTGTACTGGCATGCATCTTGTATAACCTTGCAGGCCTCGTGTCAGGCAAAGGTAGCAGTGGGCTAGAGTGATCAAAAGTCACTGAATGTAAGTGGGGGAAAGAAAGGTGTAATAGGGAATTTTGACAGGGAGTTGGGATAGAAGAGGAGGAAAAGAAGATAATGTAAAGACTGGGGAGTGAGAGGCGTATGTGTAGTGCAACCAGTGAAGGTCTGTGGGAGTGCCTTGGAAGTAACCAGGAGAGGGGGAGAGCTGGGAGCATGTGAGAGAAGCCCGTGGAAATGAAAATGTGAAACCCTCTTCTATTCCTTGCCTTTTCTGCTCTTCCATCCTGTGTTGCTCGTGCATCAATAATGAATCTTTAAATCTCTGCATAATGAAGTGTCACTGTATACCTTCAATCATTTTGGCTACATTTTAGCATAATGGCCATAAAAAAAGTATGAACTTGCATTCTTTCTACGCAATCTCTGTGATGCATTAATGAATTTTGAATCTGAAGACACAAGCAAAATTGATAGGATATAGACATTTATGGGGGAAGCATGGGACAAAGGGGAAAAAGTATTTATTTTATTTTTCAATTTCTTAGCTTAACTGAGATGGACTTTAGTAATTTTTTCTGAAATGAATGTACCAGGAACTAGTCATTTTCTTTTTAAATAAAAATGCAGCTTCAGCTTGACTTCCTTAAATTTCCTTAAAATATTCATTTTTATGGAAATGAATGTATACAGCATTATTAAATTTGTATTTATACATATCTAGGGCACTGAAAATCTTGTCATTCTCCTTGATAAAATAATTTAAACTTGAAACTTCTGTCATTTTAAACAATAGACTTGATGAGCATCACATGATGAATTGCAGCCCATTCTAATAATTTTTGTAAGAATGGCTGAGGGAAGAACTTGAAGCAGTAGTTGGTAATCTTCACTTGCTGGTACCTCCTGGTGGTGAATGTGGGAAGAAGCAAGTTTTGAATCATGATTTTCTATTGCTTTCAAAGAGAACAAATGAAGCTCATCAGGAGATGTCAAGTGGTTTCTTGGATAAGTTCTAAGTCCAATTCGACCATCCATTTGAGATTGTCCATATCTCAACAGTCATTTCCCGATAAATTATTTTTTGGTGAAGCACAATTTGAATTCAATGCACTTGACCAATGGGAGTGGCCAATAGCCTTGGCCATGGGACAAGTGATTTCAAAGCCCCCAATCTTGGTGCCTTTTGACAGCAATAAAAGCAATAACCATTGACTTGGTGTGCTTGCAGATCAAAGAAGATCCTCTTTGGCAAGTACCCTGTAGCATTGTTTGTCACTGACTGCTCAGATTGTGCCTGGTATTGGAAGTCATTTTTCATTGGAGTTATTGAAGGGGCTTGGTACTTGCAAAAGCAGCCTAGGAGTGCATTCTACTAATGAATAGGCTTGAGCCTTTTTGTCTTCATTTTTTGGTCACAATTCTAGAAGCTTATGGAGTGACCCTTTTACATTCACATATGCCCTAATGCTGATCTCTTCAGTTTTTGGCCTTTTGTCATCAGTGCACTAAATAATTAATGAAATGATAAGCTAATCAGCTTCAGAGTGATAGTATTCCCTCAAATGTTAACAGCTTGTCATTGGCAGCCCAGCAACCATGCACATAAGATATCCTGATGACTCTTGAAGGGACTTTTTCAGGAGTCTCTTTCTTGTGGATAGCATTAATAAGAGCAAGTTGTCATGCTCACAGTCATCAACTTGATTGCAGAGATCAGACTTGTCAAGACATTCTACCTCTTTATCGTGAGCTGATGGCCCATGAAAGAGAAGAGAGAGGTGAAGTGACTGGAGCATCAACCAGCCGAGCTGCATCTGCCTTCCCTTCACCACCCATAAGGAATCGTCGCAAGTTGCCAGTACGCATCCTTCTTTTTATCTCAAGGCAATGAGGTTTGAGATATTAAGGATGGGATTCAGTTTAACACCTGTTAATTCCTGTTTCTAACTGCTTGCAATTTGATTGTGTTGATGAAACACTCATACTTGTTTGTCCCTTTACAGAAACATCAGACTTGGGAATCACAATGTGAGCAAATGCTCAATGTCCTCCTTGCTTCTGAGGATTCAGAGCCATTTCAAACACCAGTCGACCTTGAGGATTATCCTGACTATGAAGAGGTCATCCAGAACCCTATGGATTTGTCCACAGTCAAGGGAAAAGTTCAATCTGGATCATATGCCTCCCCAGAGGAATTTTCCCATGACATCAATCTCATCTTCCGAAATTCGAAGGATTATAACACCAACAAAAGATCAAGGGTTGGTTCAACCATATTCTAGTTTTAATCACCGTGAAGTAAGGAAAATGATATCACAAAGTGATTTCAAAATTCCTACTAGTATCTCTATTAATTATCTCACTTGGCTGCCAGCTGGACTACCCCCTGTAAAAAAAGATAAGATAAACAGTTTTACAATCAAGCATTTCACACATATTTTATCCTTAAATTGGACAGTCAAGCATTTTTCTGTAAGATGCAAGAAAGTAACATCAACTTTATAAAATAATAATGGAATTTGGAATCTTAACTTTTTTTTCTTCAAACTTTCAGAAAACCTCCTTAATGAGTTAGGCAATAGAAATATGTAAAAATGTAATGATTTACAGCCTTGGCATCAATACTACACTGGCAACCATGAGGGAATTAATGATGCCTCAAATTTTTTTTAATGATAAAAATAAAATATCAAGAATAACTTGCACAGGTTGTGGGGGCTGTGCAACATTGTTGCGATTATTCTCACCTTCACAATAGTATTAGGGCTGTACTGATGGCCACATTTTGCCAGTGGGGTGATGGCCGATTTTGATCTTATGACTTACCAGCTAGTGCCAATGCCAATTATGGTCTGTAGAATGAGAAAACATGTTCATTGTCAGTGGTTTGCTTGCTGCCCTTAAAGAACATTTGATGACATATCTCTCGCAAAAGTATAACATAAAGGAGGTGCAATGATATCCTTTTCACACTATTTTCCTCCTCTGGTTCCTAAACTCTGGCTGAAATAGAATCTGATTGATATTTTTGTCCAGGAGAGGCCAGCAAGAGTGGTTTTCATTGAGACATGAAGACCAGTGCCTAGCTGTGTTCACATGTGCACATTATTTGTGTTTTTTTGCCTCTACTTTGGGCTCCTGCATCAGCAGCTTGCAACACCGAGAGTAGATATTGGTGGTTGCTGATACATCTGTACAGCCCTAAATAGAATGACAAGAAATTGAAAAAGATTTATTTCATTTAAAGACAGCATAAGTGTTGTAGTGTGAGATTTCTCTCTGCAATGTACTTCATATTTCTTAGTTATTAATCGACATTGGCAGCAATGCTGGCTGATAGATGTTCTCTTGGCACTTTTTTTGGTCTGCTAAGCTACTCATTCAGTCCTATCTGAGGCAACAATCCAGTGATGTTCTTCCAGGAACTGGGTGAAAACATTTCTTATAATATGCTGATCTGGAGGTTTCTTATTTACTTTTATACCACAATACCCTGACAAAAACTTATTTTGCCAATGGAACTTCAAGCTTTCTTTGATTACCTCTTCAACTGTTGTCCTTTGACCCAGGATAAAGATTGATGATTTAAAGATTTTTTGAGCACATTTGTCATTGGTAGTAGTCATAAAGCATATAGAAAATGGCATCTCATTCCCGCATAGGAAAGCAGTAGAGCCCATATATCCTAGTTACTGTATCCATAAGGGAGTGGATTACACTGGGTGACTCAAAAAAGGACACACTTTTCAATGTGTATTTTAGGTGTGATGTTCTCAAGGATATTTCTTCCAGTTATGTGTAATGGATAAAAGAAAGATTCAGCAAAAAAATGCTTTTTACAGACTTGAAATATCTTGAATGTTGACTTGAAAAAAATTCTATTGAATTTCTGTTCTGGAAAATCAGCATTGCACTCACCTATGGATGATAGGATGTGTCAGGAGCCTATGGCTCATCATCCTTGCAACATCTGCTGAGGTCAGTGTTTCCCTTACTCTTCTCATGAGTGTTGGGCCATCGAGAGGATGTTGGGTCAAGTCAGTGAGCACAATGCTGATTTTTCTTAATCAAAATTCAATCATTCTTTTCTAAGTCACCATTCAAGATATTTCAAGTCTGTAAAAAGTATTTTATAACTGAATCTTTTTTTTTTTATGTAACCAGAAAAAAATCCTTGAAAGCATCATACACATTGAAAAGTTTGCCTTTTTTGGGCCACCCTGTATTGAATTATAACCAAGCCATGAGATTGCTCTTTAGAAAAGGTATTTCTCTCTTGAATGGGATCTGAGTATACCTTTAGACTCTGCATCATTCGCCTTCCTTTTCTAATCAATTTTATCCATATTTCCATTTTTAGATCTACTCCATGACATTGAGGCTACAAGGACTATTTGAAAGTCGGATGGCTCCAATCATTAAGGACTATCAGGCATTGATCTCAAAGAAGCAACTATCCACAAAGAAGCTTGTCAAGAAAGAGCTACATCTCACCAATGGTCATGGTTAGTGTGTTCAACTACCAGTACTAAGGATTAAATATTAACCCTTAGAATCCCAAGGTATATAAGAATATATTGACCCTTCATATTGGGATGCATTTCTGCTTGGGATGAAAGGGTTAAGGAGTCAGGCAGAATAAGATGACTGGAAGAATGGAAGATGGTAGTGTCAGTAGAATTGAGTAGAGCAAGCCATGAGAGAACTTGATGGCAGGGCCGTTTCAGGTCACTTCTTTGAAAGACTTCTTCAACTGGATGTTTCAACAAATGCCTTTCAAATAAGCACCAGTCAAAGAAGTGAAACTGAAACCAGCAGGGCAGTCCAAATGAAGTTCATAGGAAGTTACTGGATTTGGGTATCTGAAGGAAGGTGATTTCTTTGTAAATGTGACTCTTATTGTCATAAGAATGTTGTAAGAATGGGTAGAATTCTTTGTAAGGTAGAAATGAAAGAGTATAGCCTCGATAAGAGGATCAGGGATAAGGGAGAAGAGGCAGAATTGGGATAATGCACCTGATTTTGTTCATCACTACTTTTCTGGACACACAGCCTTATTTTACTTCTTCTGTCAGTCAAGGTACCTCAGCCTCACTGAGGAAGTAGAGGATTGCACTTGGAAACAACACTATCATATATATACCAGGTGGTGCAAAAAAAAGTGTCATGTTTGACACCTTATAAAATCCGTTGTGGATGATCTAGGTTCATGATATTTACATATTATGTTGGAAATGCCACAATATTTGTTTTTTGAAAGTTCCATGTACCTAAGTTGTCTGAATAAATGTTGACAGTCAATCACTCAAAGTGGAGTCAGAAAATGGACCTTTCTGCACACAAGGTGGATGGAGTTTCAGGACTGCTCAAATGATTTCTCTCTCTCCCTTGAGGTTACAAATACTGCTTTTTATGCCAGTTCTCATCATAGTATTCTGCGTGATATCAATTCTGATGCTACAATGTACGACAGTAGCACTATTCTACAATGTGTTGAATACTACGATGAGAACTGGCATAAAAAGCGGTATTTATGATGTCAAGGTAGAGAAATAATTCAAGTGGCCCTGAAACTCCATCCTCCTCGTGCGCAGAAAGGTCCATTTTATGACACTGAGAATCTGCCCTTGTGACCATTTTTTCCTTTTTTCATGAAGAATAAAACTGCACGTCTAATGTGCAAAAAAAAAACCTTAATATTTTTGCATGGGAATTGGAAAACTTGGACTCGGTTCTTTTGCTCTATACTAGTCCATACAATCAAGTCATATAGAAGATATTCCAAATTTTCTTTTGCTTCAATTCATGCATCTGAAAAATGAGGGATACCAGATAGGAGAGCATCTTGTTCAAGTTTATCCCGACACTTCTCTATATCCAATTCTGTCAGTGTTGGAATATTCTATTCACATTACCTCAACTTGCCCTTTCACCTAAGGCCTTGTCCATGCAAGAAAGTTTTCTTGGACAGATGATGAAAGACTGTTGCAAAAGAAAGATTTTTTAAAGAAAGCTTTTGAACAAATCTCCCAGAGCATTGAAAATCTTCCAAGGGTGAGTGAGAGTGCAGACAGATTGAAAGCGACAGGGAAATTTTTTCTGTTTTTTGTTTTCTTTTGCTAGGAAGTCTGGATTAAGGGGAGAGAATGGCCCAGGAGATAATAAAACTTGCCTGAATAAATGAAAAATATGGAATTATGACATCTGGATTAAATGGAGAATTTTCATTATTTATTCTATGGGACATCTGCCGGGAATATTCCAGATGTTCATATTGCCAGAAGATCCAGATTATTGGCATTCGGATTAACAAGAGTCTACTGTATGAGGCAATAGGCAAGGAATAGACTATTAGTGCAGTGCCAAGAGGGTTCATGATCATAAATGCATTCCCTCACAATTCTCCCTGCCACATTACACCAATGCATTGGTTCTGATCTTGACTTTCTGATATTATTTTTTGCAACATTGACTCAAACAATGCCTATTAATTGATTTGGCTTAGCCTTCATAACATTCTTAATACTTGATCCTGTGCAGCTGGAAGCAGTGGAGAAGAGTTGGAAAATCGAAGCCCAATTCGTACACGTCTGCGAGAGAGAGTACAAAACCCTAGAGTTTCAAACAGCCAGATTCATGGAGGGAGAGAGGGAGGAAGGATGCTGCGTCCTCGCCGTCCACTTGAGGACAACACCCGATTTATGGGATTCATCATCACTGACACTCGACTTCGTCAAAGGAATGAAAACACAAGAATACGCAAGCCTTCAGATCATGCTGATGTTCATTCCACTGATTACTCCTCATCCCACTCTTCATCAGATGAAGAGGATGTAGAGGATGAGGAATTGGCTGAAGAGACAGGTGAAGAAGATGAGGAAGATGAAACAAGAGAAAATGAAGGTCATGATGAAGACAATGAAGAAGATGAAGAGGAGGGGGGGGATGATGATGATAACGATAATGAAAACAATAGAGAAGGGAAGAGATCTGCAAGGCCTAAACAGCTACAGAATGGTGCATCTCATGTCCAAGGTCAGTTCCATTCCAGGTGATTCCCACTCTAAGAGAAATAAGTTGTATTAAAAATTGTTGCTTCTGGCAGATGTGAGATACAGGGAAGTGTTTGTGAACACAACCCCAGATCCTTTGTTTCACTTTCAGGAGTGCTTATGCAAACACACATGCACATTTTTAGAATTGCTATATACAAGACCTGTACAAAGTGTAATTTTTATATGGTGTGACATTTTCAGCAGAATTGGATCCTCTGTTGTTTATGTAAAACAATCTGCTGTATCAGTGTAAAAAAAAAATTGATTCAGAACAGCCTTGTGTGAAAAGCCTGGTGTCATTAACATGATTTTCTCAGATGCAAATCCTGCTGTATCTGATGGTTGCAGATGGCAGTGAAGAAATTAGAGATAGTGGCTTTGGCTTCTGACTCTGGTTCTTTGACCTTAATGGAAGTGCCTTATTAACATTTTTGCTGCCATGAGGGTTTTACATGTTTTCCCTCCAGGGGATTAAGTTATATTAGTCCAATATAGTGGAAGGTGCAATGACCCACCTGTGGGATGAACATGTTAACCCTTCAAGCCATTTTCGCATACACTGTACATGCACCACTTAGGTCAAGTCAAAACTCAGCACTTGAAGGTTTAAGGATCTCTTGTGTACAAGATACAGTACAGTGATGGACATATCTTTCTCTTAATCACATTTGAGATAGTTTGTTCCCAGAAATGAAAGAATTTCTGAGCAATGGGTGAGTACCTACCCCAGCTGGGATTTAGAATTAGAATCTGTATCCTGGGATCGGTTCAGGGTTCCAAGATTCAATTTGTTAAGAACTCCTAAAAAGATCCCCCAAAATATCCAGATGAAGTCTTTCTTGTGTTCAAAATGGATAATAATAATTTGGGTTTGGCCTTGGGATTCAGTTCAGGAAATTTGATGTAGAGCTGTGCTGGCAGCTATTAGCTGAATATCAAGGACATATAAACACATCGTGCCCCAACTTTCACTGTGTGCTTGCGCCAAGTGCTAGCATGTCACTATTTCATTATTTTCTTATGGAATTGCATTTGCATTGTAATTTGCAACAAGCTAAGTCAAAATTTCCATGCAACTGACTGTTGCATGTTCAAATTTCCCATATTGCACAGCATTTAATGTGCTAATTTCCCAGCAGCAGTGAATGGGTTACATTGTCATGGGTGGGTAGAATTTGCATCCAGTTTTTGTATTTACTAACTTTGAAGAAAGTGGGTCATAAAGTATGTGTGTATACAAGTGAAGCATATATATCTCTGTCATATTGATTCCTAAAAGTCCAAGCTGATATCATAACCAACCACATGACTTAGTGGATTTTGTTCCTAGAGTGTTGGGGCAGTGTTGCAGCAGATTTTATGAGAAAGGACACATTTCTTTATGTAATATCTCCAAAATGGCCAGTTTTAAGGCAGCAGGTTATGACTTGTTGGTGCAGTATCAATATATATACAGGGTGATTGAAAAGTCACTGTGCAGTAGAATTCATGGCACAATGTAGGAGGCCTCATTGTAGACAGGAAGCACAGACAATAAATTATGTACATCAGGGATGGTGCTAATATTTTTTTATGTATTGAGCAGGAATTTATGTCCTTGATGGTGCAATATGAATTATATTTAGTATCATGCTAAATAAATGCCACAATATAAATTATTTCTACTGCACAGTAACATTTCAATCACGCTGTATAATGGTCCATTGATAAATCTACAATTTCAGTTCAAATTATAGAAGCATGAAATATCTAGTAGGTAAGCAGGCTGGATCACTATTGCCAGGATCAATTTCAAGTAACCTGTGCACAATAGCTTTTACTGAGTGTGACATGCATTTTGGAAGGAAAATAAATTTTGAAGTCTTGCTGTTACAATCTGGAAATTTTTGGATTAAACCAGACTTACTGTTAGAAACTCATTTGGTGCATCATGAGTTCAAACCATTTAAGGAAGAAAAGGTACCATTTATCATCCTCAGGTGGATTTTTTAACGTCACTTCACCTCCAGGAGTGTATTATATCTCTGTCTAAAGTCTTGTTTCTACTAGATATAGAAAGCTCATGTTTTATTCACCCTTCATACATTTTGTTCTGCATGGTTCTACCAGTGTGGTCTCTGAAGAACACCATAAAGATGTTCGCTGCAAAGCATATCCTCACTCTTGAGATTCATGAACAATATTGTTTACTATATGAATAATTAATATTTAGTAGTGTTTATGTATTCTGTTTTTTTCTGGGGCAATCCTATTACAGGCACATCTAGGTGGACTATAATTCTGAAATATATTATTTCAGGATTGGAGAAGAGACGAGAGATGCGTAGCAGAGAGAGACCTTCAAGGGTGAGGTGTGACCCAGAAGAGGAAAGTGATCCTGAAGTGACAAGAAAAAATCTTCGCAAACGAAACCGATTGCAACAGGAGAGTGAAGATGAAAGTGACAGTGATGCTGAAATGTCTACCAGAAGAAAGCGACATAGAGTGACTCAGCAAGCCAAAAGGAAGAATGTTTCTAATGTGCAAATGGGAACTGGACGAGCAACACGCAATCGAGGTCGCAATACTGTGCGATACCATGAAGACAGTGACTTGGAGGATGGTTCACTCTCTGATGTCGATTTGGGACATTCAGAACGGCGTGCCTTGCGCCCAAGACGTCATCCATGATTATGCAGTAGTGTTTCCAAATGTAATAGCTCAGGGATTGAGAACTTCTCAGTGATAGCATGAAGGAAGATGAGAAACACAGAACATCAGAAGCAACCGTGAACAACCAAAAAAGATCTCATTTATTTCTTCTTTTCCCTCTTTGTTATGAGTAACTGACAGGGAAAGGTGCCTAAATGCTTGGGTCATTGATTCTATTCTGGATTGGCTGTGTCTTTCCATTGATCTCAGGTCCATTGCTCTCTTGAGCTTCCTCACCAAATCTCAACTTTGTTGGCATCCATCGTAATGAAATGGTCATGAATGTGATTTGTTATCTTTCTATAATATTTCAAGAGAATTATGTGGTGGTACAAGAATCTACTGAGTGGGAGAAACAGCTACTCAATCTGTGCAAAACCTGGAATTGAAGACCTACCAATCAAACTGCACATGATGCACTAAGATCTATTACACGTTTCTGAGAGAGATTTATTCTTTACCAATTTTTACTAATTGGTGAAAATTTCAACTTAAAAAAATTTTGATGTCCCAGAGTAAATGTCTGTATCTCCTTGCTGAGATTTTATTTATTATTTTTCTGGATTTCACAGCTTTAACAAAGGTTGACTGTCATTAGACTCACCTAAAGGCTAAAGACGTTTTTCCTGCAGAGCCATTAGACCCACCAGTGGACTAACCGCTGCTTTTACTTCTATACACTCATATACAGGGTGGGCCAAAAAAAAACCGCCCCAAATTTGAAGCTTAATTACTTGGGCCCCATTGGGCCAATATCAATTTTTAAGAAGCAAAATGAGCTTGTTCAATTTTCCTTCAAATGATATATAATTTTTTTTTGTGGGGGGGGGGGGCTTGCTTTTGAGAAATGCCGCTATTACAGTTTTAAAAAAAAATGAAAAAATTTCCTGAAAATGGACTTTTACTCCAAGTTCCTTTTCCACTTCCATGATCGCGTAACTTTCTGAGGAAGTCCCTAACAGTTCATTTCTTCCACTGCCGATCTGGGAATTCAGCAAGAATTCTGCCCAACGAGTAGCCTTTTTCTTCACGTAGCACTTGGGTTATGCACTTATCACTCTCACTTAAGCCTATGCTGATAAATTTTTAATCCTGAAAAGTTTAAAGCAACAATTTGAGGGAGTTAAAATTCATTCTCAAAGGTTGAGCAAAGTCAGCAAATGAAATGACACGACAGCGGCAACATCAATAAGATTCAGTTAGCTCAAAATCTCTAAATTAATAGAACCCATTACCGCCCAGGAATTTATCATGTTACTCGCCTCATGATCGCATGATCTTTCATCAACCAATCCGTATCATACAGGGGCGCGTGGGAGAAGGGGGTGTGCGGGAGAAACAGGCGACAGCAGCAGCGTGGCATTTGAAGGAACTCAGGAAAGCTGTTTTCAGGAATTTTTTTTTCACTTTTTTTTTTTAAACTGTGATAGCGGCCATTTCTCTGAAGCAAACCCAAAAAATTATATATCATTCGGAAGAAAATTGAACAAGCTTCATTTTGCTTTTTTTAAAATTGATATTGGCCCAACGGTGCCCAAGTTATTAAGCTTCAAATTTGGGGCGGTTTTTTTTTTGGCCCACTCTGGTTTGGCAGGTCGGTGTAGACTCGTGCTGTGCCCTCAGAAGGGTATATATCAATACTATAAATAGGAGAAGAGGCTATGTTCACAAGTGTTACACAACGTCTATTATAATCTTAAGAAAGTCAGTCTGTTATCCAAGTTTTCGCTTAACATGGCATTCATGATACACATGAGGAACTCTTGCAAACATAAAAAATATGCTTTGCATTTCGAGATCCCTTTGATTCAAAAAGTAAGCCACAAAATGGGCATTTTAGCTGACAATGGTAATTGCCAAAATCTCAATAAATGAACGAGGGAATATTACAGTATTTTGAACTCTAAAAGCTACCTATTTCTGAGAAACCATTGCAGATAATGGGTAATCCCTTGTGATGTTTTGAGAATATGTACGAAAATATAGTCAATATCTTATCAGGTAATGTACCTCGTGCGGTAAGTGTACGCCATAAGCGGATGGCGACGTCGACTAGACAACTCAGCACGAGAGTCCAAACACGCTTCAAAGTTTAGGACACCGGTGGGTCTAATGACCTATGAAGTGTGCAGCACCACAAGAAGGACGTAAGTCCGGCGGTGTCCCAGCGAAACTGACGCCATCAGTGCGTTACGGCAGGTAAAATAATAGGTATCACAATTAGGCCAATTCCTTACAATGTATTATAGGGTTAGCCCCAAAAAAGTAAGTTAAGCTTTTGAATTTGTTTGATTCGTTCGGGTGCCCGCTCCAGAAAATCCCATAACATTTGCACGGAAAGCCTTAAATTTCATGCGCATGCATTAAATATTCAGACGGATAAAACAAACATATGGAAACGTCCCGTTAAGTTTTCATGGTAAATCATCCACTGGAACTGATTTTTTAAGCAAGAATCAAATGTGAATTCGCCTCGCAATGGCATTCGTATGCCTGTTAACTCAGAACTTTGATAATTATGAAGAAATAGTCAAACTCATGTATATGTAATCTTAAGTGCATGAAATGTTAGGAGCTCTTGAACAAATTAGTCGACATTCCATTAAATAATCGTAATCGTTGAGAAATATGAATTTAAACATTTTGAGTAGCTTAATTTTTTCGGCCAATCCTGTAATTTTGGTCTTGGAGGGTTTTGAATGTGATAAAAGGGCGTGGCAGTCAACGTGTTAAGCGAAATGAAAACTATAGTGAAGGTGACAAATTTTTTGCACTTGCTCCCTCTAGCCCAGTGGTTCCCAATATTTTTTTATTTGCGGTACACATAAGGACATTTGAACTTTCCAAGGCACACCTAGCCATTTACTTACTTTCAATGGGAAACTTTTGCTTGCTTGTGCTTGCTTCGCTGAACACAGCAGTTTGATACGAGCCGTGATAGTGCAACTCGTTCGTTTTCCATTGAGAGATGGCGTTCCCTCTTGTTTTTAAGTTTTTAAAGTTTTACTTTTTTAGTTTTTTTTGTAAACTCTCAAATCTCACGGCACACCTAAGCCTTACTGGTGGCACACCAGTGTGCCGCGGCACACAGTTTGGGAAACACTGCTCTAGCCCCTTTGATGCTACGCTGTTAGACTTGATGGTGTCGTTTTTCTTAGATTCCTTGTTTGGAGGATTCAATGAATACATGGAGCATTGAGAAGCTATATTTGAATTTGGCAAATATTCCTTTCTTGAATTTTGCAACGTTTTGGTTTCGGAGTCTGCTGTCCACGCTTCACTTTCTCCTGGCGGCGACATTGTGTTATCAGCAAAATATTTATTGTTAATTATGCAGATTACGTCTTTCGTCCGATCAACACTTGACACTGCTCAAAATTCAGCATCTGCTGGTAAATTTTTCAGTGTTATTTCCTTATGTGTACACTCAGTGGACGATCTGACAAAAGGGCGAAAATCTATTCTCAAAAAGAAGGGAAATAATTCACCCTTTCTCAGACCGAAGATTGTTCCGCTTCAGGAAGCTCTCTACTTGAGAGGCAAACTTTATTCCGTTACCATTCTTCAGTTTGGCGAGTTTTACTCTTCTTGCAATATTCGAAATAGTATTTTCACCCTTTTATCGGATCTTCGACGATATACGATTTGCAGTTCGACATTTGATGTCATTAAGAGGACATGGCAAGAGCATCAACCTAAAAAGGGGGGGGTAATTTGGTATGTTGGGATGACATACGCATCCTCCAGTATGCGGATTGTTTGAATGCTCAAAACTCTTTAACGTCAACTTAGATGTCATTTCTTGCAGATAGTCTGTTGAGATCGTATTCACATTATGCACCATCCCCTGCCTTCTCGCTTTTCCAATAATAGGAAAAATGGAAAAGTGCGTTCCGTGAATGAAGTCTGAAGTGGGTACAGAAACGTCTCTGCGTTTACTTCGTTTCAATGAAAAGCTCGAAAATCCGCTATTGTTGCTCCACACTGAACACCATGGTCACTGGATCCTCAAGTGCCTTATCAAAATAAAGCTCATATAGGTAGCAAGTCACCTGTGAAAGTAAAGACCGAATTATAAATATATTATGGAGTTACTACGATCGACAAATGTGGTACATATTTATGAAAGGCCCTGTACTTGTCGCTGAGCAGATAGACGAGTGAATCGGACAGAATTAGCTCCATGCATTTTCTTGATACTGATTTCCAACAAGACGAGCAGCTTGAACTCATGGGACGTACGACAAAGAAGAAACTGAAATCGAATGCCTTCTGGAGGCTTATTTCCTGGGATAGGGTATTCACCCCCAGTTGTTGACCTCTTGGGTTCATCGCCGAGCATCCTGTGGTTCATTCGGGCTTCAGACGAAGCGGAGCGACGATCCATTCAGTTTCAGCGATAGTGAAGTATAAAGCAAAGACACTGGTGTGGTTCATCTCCCATCATTCCGGAAGTATCATACAAGTGAACATATATCTAATGGCATGATGAAAAACCCATTTCTTTATCATTTTGTACCAGTTTTTGGCCACAATAATATAACATTAATCCACTGAAGAAAAAAATGGAAAGCGAAACACACCTGAGACCCTTCACATGCAGTAATCCGGCTTCTCGACGGATTACTGCATGTGAAGGAATCCGGTTCCTCGACGGATAGGCCCATGGCATCTTCATGGAAATAACGAGGCTCATTGTCAGTCAATGTCTGGCACTTAGTAGTGACGATGGTAGATGAAACCTTCATTGCTTTCGAAAAAGGATGTTTTCATGGCCAACTCATGCAAAATGTATTGCAAAAAAAAAATTCCGAATAAGAATTGCTTCACAGCAAGTAATAAGGGTAGTGTAGAGTTTGCGATGGTTGAAAAATGTGGGGGTGGGGGAATTGCACCAGAGGGGTGACCATTCAACCTCAAAGGGTGCTGAACACTAAGGTGAGCAATCTCACCCTAGTTTCATTGTGATCATACTCACCCCTAGGGTAACTGTCCAGTGACGAAGCATGCACACCCTTGACGGTTCAAAATCTCACCTTTATTATTATAATTTGTGCAGATTTAAGCTGAAAAGCTTACTTCCCGTATTCCTTGGGAATTTCTTTCAACTGTAATATCACAAGCAGAGAGGCTGGTCAGCCCATACTTCATACGGAGAGACTAATCTTTCTGTTTGCAATGTTACTGTGGATGGAAAGAAATTTTTAAGGAAGCTATGGAAGGATGATTACTAGTCTAAACCTGGAAATTCCTACCCATACTGTACAGGGTGTCCATAAAAGAATGCAACAGTTTCAAAAATTAATAACTCGATAAGTAATGGATGAAATGCAGTGATCTTTGAATCGAAATGAAGGGGAAGACAGGAAGTTTATTCATATCCCGTTATAGATGTCGCTGACAGCTCGAAATGCGCGCGCAAGGGAATTTCCTAATTGGTGCCTATTTTGGCGCGCGCCTCACCCCCATCAGTACAATGGCCACCGTTCAGTAGAAGGCTCAATGCGTGCTTTGGTATGCGGGGACTAAGTCATTCATTACAGTACAGCATAATTTTCAGCGGAAAACACGATCGCCGGGGATAATTGGCTTGATTTGTTAGAACAGTTTGTCTTCCCCCAAGTCGATGACATCGAACAAGAAACTCGAAGTGCCATCGTTTTCCAACAAGATGGTGCCCCGCCCCACTTCTCCAGATGTGCACGGCACTCCCTGAAAGAGAGATATCCAAATCGGTGGATTGGACGAGGTGGACCAATCGCCTGGCCTCCAAGAAGTCCAGATTTAACTCCGCTGGATTTTTACTTGCGGGGATATGTGGAAAACATCGTCTATGCAAAAAAAAATCCGCGACCTGGACCATTTGCGAGAGAGAATCGTCGCAGCAACAGCAACCATCGCACCAGAAATGCTTGATAGGACATGGGGAGAGGTAGAGCGTCGCTTTGATGTCTGTCGAGCTGTGAATGGTGCTCACATCGAGACTAATTAAGGTTTGTAAATAAACTCCTAGTCTTCCTCTTCATTCTGATGGAAAAATTACGGCATTTCATCCATTATTTACTGAGTTATTAATTTTTGAAACTGTTGCGTTCTTTTATGGACACCCTGTATTCTTTTAGAATCTAGAATGGGTGGACATTTGAGACCATTAAAATGTTCCAATGCGGTCAGTTTTAGATGGCTTGGCCAATAACTGCGTGAAGCAGCGTTGACGTCCCAACATGTTGGCCACCCGACTAACAGTTTATTACATACCTGAAAGAGTATTCAAATATCACAACTGATCAGGCGTTCAATGTAGAAATGAGAAAATAGGAAAAGTCGCCTATTAGCAAGATTATTTGTCAGTAATGAAGTTTTCAGTGCGGGACGATGGCTCAGCACAAGCAATAAGAAAAGGCACCTTTTAAACAAGCCTTTCGAAGAATCATTGATAAGCCCTTCACAGGAAAGAGAGATCATCATACGCACACCGAGAAAGACGAGTTATTGCATTTCGTGATCAAACACGTCTCTAGAACTCCTGGAAACAGCCGGATGAACGAAATGTGTTGGATTTAAGCGGTGCTGGCCAAAAACTTGGAACCAACCATCGATGGGGTGATTATCCTTTTGCGTCCTATTTCGGAGGAGCCCTTTGCCCGTCAGGTTCGAGCTGAAAAAAGAGAACTTCACTTCACATTCAAAGATGTTCATTCCCAACATGAGGAAATCATTGCTTGTGAAGACTTGTGAAGCGTTGGAAACACATGTGCAGAGTAATGCATTGTCCTACCTGACAGGTCATTTCCTCGGGAGACAGGCTTCATCTGCCTGAGAATCCAGTAGCACCCACTTTGATGGAGGCAGTCAGACAAGAGCAAGACTTTCCAAGATTGGAGGAAGTGATTAAAGATCTTGAAATAAGAAACCGGGGACTTCTGCAAATGAATGCACAAATAGTAGGGTTGATAAAATAAAAAGTGGTCCTTGCTGATAAATTTAACAAAACACATTCTTGTTCAGAGTAGTAACCTTGATTTACAAGGTATTGATTTCATTGTTTTACAAGGTCATTAATAGGCCGATCATAAAATTCTTTGGGCCGATTTAGTAGTCATTCCTGAACAATTTTCTTCACTTCGGCGTCCGTTCGAAAATTACGACCTTTAAGGAAAGATATCAGGGGATCAAAAATGCTGTAATCGCATGGCGACAGACCCGGACTGTAAGGTAGGTACTCAACACCTCCCAACCCATATCTGCGATGTTCTTATTAGTCACATTAGCTTAATATGGTTTTCCATTGTCGTGCAGAGAAACAACGCCTTTTTGTAAATTTCCTGAACGCTCGCGTCGCAATGCTTGCCTCAGATCTGTCTTCGACAATGATGAATAATGATCAGTATTGAGAGTCTCTAATAAAGTTCACAAAACTTACTTAGCAGCGGTCCCTGCCTATCCAAGGTCATAAGCACTTTCGCACATCAGCATGAAACCTCTTACACTACTTGATCACTGCATTTTTTCAAAAACATTGGTCCCCATAAAGTGCAAATATTCGTCCCCTTGAACTATAAATATTTGTCCCTATTAACTGCAAACATTCGATGATGGATTTCACGAGCTGGAGGGCAAGGAATTTAATCACTCCTCTCTTAACTTCCTTGGACGGATTTTCTACATACAGTAGGAAGCAACCTTTTTTTAGTTGTTGTTTTCTTTCCAGCAGTTTTTCGAATTTATGTTCTTAAAACTGCAAAGACCGCACAAAATTATGTTTAAATAAGCACAAACGTACATTTATTTAACCATTTAAAAACAAAACTAACATAGTGACAACTTTTCATTTGATCCATCCATGTAAAAGCTGAGAACCTGAGCCGAAGAGCGATACTGTTGTTCCTCAAAAAGCGATATTCACCGAGGGTGTGCTTTATGATCCAGTCGGACGATCCAAACTGTCAGACGAGGCCTTACAATACTTAGCTGAGTGAATTGCCCATAGTGTGCTGACATCCCGTTCTGATCTTGGACAGAAATGCAAAAAAGGGAAGAAAATTGGTTTTGATGCAAGTCATGAGCTACATCTCATATCTATCCTTTTTTGGGACTGTCTGTTGACACCCACAGAAGACTGGATTGCATCTGTGCTTCCTTTGGAGAAGGACTTCGTCGTTTCGTGGGAAATCCTTGAAGAAAACATCTTTAGTGATTGCAGATCCATGCAAGTTAATGATGACACATACATCCGGAGAAGGCTGTCAGAGCTTTCGCTTGGCGGAGAACTTTTGCCCAATTAAGAAAGATGACGGAGACATGGAGAACGTGAGAGAATGTTATTTTCTCAAGAAAATAAGAGATCATTTTTGGTGAAGGATTCTCCTCGTTAAAAGCTCATCTTACTTTTTTTTAAAGCTTGATTCCGTAAAAACTGCGATGGCCTACAACTTTAACATAAGGTGATTCCACATCGTGCCGACCGATTCGAGAAAAGAAAAGAAATGAAGGAGAGAACAAAGGAAACTTTTGATCGATTCTGTATGCGGGACGACGTCGATCAGTCGTTGTCAGTGAATTCCAAGCCCCTCCTCCCTCGCAGAAGCATCCTCCCTTTCGCTTCTATTGTTCCTTGGCGCTTATCGAATGTAGCCAGAAAGTAGAGAGAGAGAGTGCAACTATAGGCGACATTCCACTCGAATCCCATTTATTGACACGGTCGCCATATAGATGTCACTGTCGATCCTCCACCAAACGGACACTCGTCGAGACACTTGTATTCCATTCAGGGGCTCTCTATGGCTCGAATAAACGAATCCCGATACTGCTGACAGGAAGCATGCTTCACGGAAGTGCTGTCGACAAGGAGTCACTAGATGCCTCTGTAATATTTCGACTCCGCTCCTACCTCTCGAAGTGTCGCCTCTAGTTACGCGCTCTACTCTCTGGTGTGGCGGCTTTGAAGCATCTGACTGAGAAGAATTCAAAGAGGTAAAGAAAGAAAGCCCAGCGACATGGCTGCGAAGAGGTGAGGAAGAGAATGAGATTCTCAACAATATTCTTGAGGGCTGAAGGTACGATATCGATGCATCGCTCTGCAAACCTCTCTTTTCTTCACCACAAAATATCCCATCTTTTGAGTCGATGCTTTTGTTTTCATTTTATTTTGCTTCATTTTGTGCAATTTTTTTTTGCCAAGGTCTTGTACGTCTAACGAACTTGATTAGCGAACCAAAAAACAGACCGCGAAGTCATCAATGGATAATCTGCCTTTCGTAGAACATAGTTATGTGAATGTCACGTGAATAACTGAAGGTAGGGAGGTTGGATGGACGAGTCTCCTGCTTTCTTTCGGTCCCCTGCCGGCCCTTAACTTGGGCCCGGAGGACTAACGGCGTCAGGTGTGCTACCATTACACCACCGAACCCAAGACATTCAGTCGTGCCTCTCAACACTGCCTTCATCACATGAACAACGAATGCCTTTCTGATGGATTGCGTCGTAGATATCACCACCAATATTTTCAAATCCAAAAGTGTAATATGCTGTAATGCATAGGGTTAGTGAGAATGACTCCGACCTTCCCATTGAGTCCGCCTCCTTGCATCACATAATTCGACGAAGCAAGAAATCGAATCCGCCTTTTTCAACAAAATTACCCTGTCAGGCCTTAAAGCGTGAGCAGACAGTGCGTGCTTTTTCTTCTCGAATGATCCCAAAACCATTGAGTTCAAAACGAATGCAAGGGACGGTTTTAGGCGCAAAGCTTTAAGGGGTCGCAATTCGTCTCTTTTATCTCACCAGGAGCCCTTATCAAGAACACGGAGCTAGCAATCAAGAATGTGTGGATATCATAAAATCGATTCTCAAAATTGCCTAAATTTTCTTGGTTGCTTAGAATAACGGGGTTTCAAATATGGTCTATGAGGCTTGGTATGGGGGTATAAGAAACAACTTGACTGCATGCAAAAACTAAACTCTCGTATGCCTGGCCACGGTATTCGACCTACCGATGCCAATTCTCATCGTTGAACTCTTCATTTCCGAAACATAAAATAATCGCAGGGATTTTTGCATCCGCCCAGCCATACTGATGTAACCAATCCACTCGCTTTCGTTCAATCTTGATGTAAGAAGAAAGACTGCAAAATGAAGAGAGAAACAGTGCGCTCGTAGAGTAAAATACCCAGTGATGGACCTGCCCCCAGTGATGGGCCACAGCACATTAAAATTGCAACTGCTAAGCTTCCATAGCACGTCTACCCTTGTTGTGACATAGGTTAGCAGCATGCAAGTACATACACACTTCAGAGGTGTTCATGCTATTGAATACAATGCCTTGTCTTCGGAATTTTCCTGAGCCATGGTCCATCGCTGAGTACGCGCCCTAAACAGGCCCATCAATGGGTGTTTTTACCCTATATGAGAGCGAAACGGCGAATGACTGCGTCATTTGAACCAGAAGAAAGCTCAGTAGGACACCCCTCGAAAAGACATCCTGGTTAAATTCCTGAGATAAGTGCATTCCTATGTATATATCGTATCTGTCCTGAAAGATAAAACTCAGCCTGTGGGAGGTTGGTGTATTGTTAGTTTTCCTGCATTCCTCAGGTGTGACTGGTGTTTTTCACTTGAGTCAAATTTTCACTTGAGTCAAATTTTCACTCGATTCGGACACTCGTGCGTGGGATGTTCCTCATGCAAGAGTGACTGAGTCTAGTGAAAATTAGACTCAAGTGAGAAACACTGTGTCAAATAACTCTATTCTACTTCAATGTTCGTTTACTACTGCAGTTTTCTTGGTCTGATGGTGACAGAAGCAGTTTCGCATTCACTTCCAGCATTCCTCAAATTCTGAGACTTAGGCTGATTTCAAAACTGTAGTCCAATTGCAGTTCAGTTGCAATTCTAGTTTGGATTTCGTTGAGAGGGTAGTCGATAAGAACACAGTGGAACTTCAGCCAGACCAAAGTATGAACTGCAGTTAGAACCGAGCTGCAACTGAATCCCCACGAACGGGAATTGTTCGTTACATTTTTGCCCCGTAATCGTCAGACGCCCACCTGAGTTATCCTGCATCCATCATACGCACACCATGTTCTCATGCACACCAACAATGTTGTACTCCCGTCAGTTGCTCAGATATAGTCATGAGATGCCGAATTGGATTGATATTTGACTCGTCACGGTCATCGTGAACTCGCCTCCTTTGAAAATCTTCGTGACGCGTGTGTGGCAGTACATTATTCCGAAAGTATTCACTTTTTTCACGAGGTTTTATGACGTTTTAGTTCCGCACATGACAACATTTGATTCCTTGTTTTAAGTGAGATGATGCATGTCTCACCACGTGAGGTCAGGGGGACGTGTCCATCGTGTAGAGATGTCTACATACTTCTCACATCTATACATCGCAACCACTTTTATTCCTCCTTGCTCTGCTTTGGAGACCCTGCAAAGCCTCGTGCAAAGGAGCATAAAGAATGTAAAATTCCTCGCTTCCTATTGCAACTATCACATTCTCGTGTTCGGAATTGGTGTTGCCGTATGGGAAAAACAAGACAGTGCTTTGAGATCATAATGGCGTGGACAGACGACAAAACGCATTGGTGCCAATGCTGGAAGTGACGACAGTCCAGATGAACCGCCAGCTCTTGAAATCCTGGGAGAAAGTCCTGAGGGTATCCCAAAACAAGCTCGTCAAAATTTCTCAGGAGACAACCCAAATGAATGCTATCGCGATGTTCATGGATTGACTGAAAGCAGCAAAGAGGACAAAAGGTGCGGATTTAATTTTTGGGAAGAGCATTGGAGTGTCTGTCAATGGGCTCAGTATAAAGCAGGTCGTTGTCAAAATTAATGATAATTCTTGCCCAATGTGAAGAAGCTGACGCTACAAATGTCATGGGGTGGTATTCACAAACCAACATTAGCGGTAATTGGGAATTAAAACGCCTAGTTCGGCGTTAAAATACGAAATTTAATGGCCGTTGCTTTCACAAACGAACATTAACAGAAGCTGGGCATTATCGGAAGAAACTTTTAATTACATGCTTAAAGTTGGGTATCATCAACTTTAAAGTCGCCAGTCCACATTAGGATGCGTGAGAGAGGTTTATTTTTCAGCATGGCAGCACCTTTTTTTCTCGGAAGTTGAAGCAATTGGGGAAATTGTCAAAATGAATTTTTGGAGAATCCCATGTACCCTACCTCGTGACAGGCAAGATCCCTTCATTCTATACTCTGAGGCAAACTTCAAGCAAAGATTTCATCTATGGCTCTGGCTATGTAAGGCTACTGTTCTGGATCTGACAGCAAAAATTGCGTCCATTCTGGGACTTGATAACCGTAATGGGTCAGCACTATCGCCACTGTTGCGAGTGCTTTGTTGTTTGCTTCTATTGACAGGAGGATCTTTCCAAATGTTTGCAGGAGACCTCCTACTTGTGTCACGAGCAACGGTGCCAAGGACCGTGAACCACTTTCTCTCTGGGTCATTCTGTCTCTCCGCCAAGAAATGGTCAAATTTCCAGACAATTTGGAGGAGGTGAAGTTTAAGTTTAAGTTTAAAGCAATTGCAGACTTCCCAGGAGTGAATGGAATAATAGATGGCACCCATGTGAAGATTAATGCCCGAACGCACAAACCTCCTTTTAGGAAGATAAAGGAGCTTTTAAGCTCTTATTCCCCCATAGAAGTCCATGTATTCTTAAAGGACCGCTAACTAAAGGAGTTTTCAACATTCGGGCCTTTGAGGCTTACACATTTTCTACAGGCAGAAGTGTACAGGAATCGCAAGTAAAGCCTCACCGTCGATTGTCAAGTCGTAGTTGGTCATGACATCAAGGTCAGCAGTGTTGTGGCTCGTTGGCCAATACACGACAGAAGGATCTCTCAAATTCAAGGCTCAAGGCTTGGTTGGAACATGATGACCTCAAAGGCAAAGGTTGGCTCTTCTGGGTGATAAAGGCTGTCGTCGTCTGTTGCCCGGATAATCTAAAACATACGTATTTTCATAAACAGAAAAAAAAAACTTGTTTGCTGTTGCTTCTTGTCACCTTCAGCCATAGTGGGTAGATTTCAGTCAGTTAAAGTCACTTTCAAGTCACTGTGGGATGATTCACGCATGCGCAATGATAGACGCCATCTTGAAAAAGGGATGCCGGATGACCGCGGCAGGCTCCTTATTTTTTAATCGAATTTAATGTATAGCATTAACAAATGTGAAGCTGAGCATTAGTTTGTGAATACCAATAGAGGATAATGGTGAGCTTCAGCATTGGCTAATTCCCAATTAGACTAATTCCGAATTAAGTTAATGCTCGTTTGTGAATACCACCCATGGTGTCCTCTTCCTGCCAGCGTAGCCACTAGCTAATTAGCGAAGCGTGACTGCCAATCTTTCAGCTCTTGAAATGGGACGACTATGGGTGCCTGGAGAGAAAAATATGCTGCATTTTAACAACCTCTCCAACTTTAATAGGTTCTCTCGATTTTAGTATTGCATCGTGGAATATGTGTCGTGCGGTTTTCTGGAATTTATGGAAACTCTTTAGTGAGAGACAGAATTTCGGTAAACCCGCTGGCTTAGTGAAATCGTCTCAATGTCGCGTGAATATCTGTACACCCTAGGGAGCATCTTCACCCTTTGAGGACCGAGTTTTTTTTAAACCCTTCGGGAGTATGGAAGTACCTGTACGTTCATGGTCCTCAAAGGGTTAATCTCCCTAGCTCAAAAATTGTCCTGCCCACGGCTCGACTTCCCACGACTTACAGAGGACAATTCTCCATCCGTGTGGGGACGGCTTGCTGAAGGGTGAAGAGTACCACCTCCGGCTACTGCCTGTCTCAACTGAAGAAAAATATTGGAGCGGACGCCCATGCTCCAGCCCTAACCGCCTCCCCCCTTACAGAAAACCCTATTTTGGTGTCGTCGGCAAATTTAATTATCATACCCTCTACGCCTAGATCCAAATCGTTTATGTAGACCAGAAACAGAAGTGGTCCCAGGACCGAGCCCTGAGGGACCCCGCTTGCCACACCGACCTCCGTCGACGCTTTCCCATTTACCATTTCTCGTTGCTCTCTTCCTGTCAACCAGTTCCTGATCCACTCGCTCGTCCTACCCTGGATCCCGTGCGCCTCCAGTTTAACCCTTTCACGCATAGAGTCCACTGTAGTGGACGCGACGTTAACTACATATGGGCCCAGAGGTGGCTCCACTTTTATGACTCTAGTGCATGATTTCAACTTCAGGGCACAGATGTTCATTGGGTGCTACTGATACTTAATGCATGTTGTGGAAAATAGCTGGTGGAAAGAAGAATATGTGACGCTTTACTCCCACAATAGCGCCGCATTGAAGGAAAGGAATGGCAGTTCAGAAGAAAAATTCAATAACAATTGTTCGTGTGATTTGAAGGCAGTAATGCATTATTTTTCAGTTAAGAAATGTTAAGTAAAGCGATGTTTCAATTAGTCGCATGTTTCCAGCATATTATTGCCAATGTAAAAATGAATATGTTAACATCCACTCCATTGGACACTATGCATTTGTAACTTCTAAGGTTCTATGATGTGCAATTTCCCTGCCCTCTCTGTTCGTTACTTTGGAAAACAATTGAAGCTCTTGACGATTTTCCTCACGACTCTGAATAGGGAGAGAGTTGACGCCATTGGCTAAGAACGGTGACCTCAGAGTCAGACCAGAGTGATGTCGATACACGCAAGGAAATTTTGGGTTTGGACGATGGCGATGTTCCTCAACAAAAGTAGGTCTAGGCGTGTAGCTCAGGTTACCTATCCAGAATTGAGTTATGCCAAGGCGATCTCGGAGGGCGTGACCCTATATCAGATTTTGGGATGTGGGTTGACGTGGTCCTGCACCTCACCGATGATATAAGAGACAATAACCTTTTTTTTCCAAGAAAAAAAAAATCTTTCAATCACTAAGTCATTTCCCTACCACGGCTAGAAGAGCTCGCAACCGGCACCATCCTTGCCAATCGACTGCAGTCAAGTTTTACCTTCCTGAGACATGAGGAGAATGGGCGTGGCACATCGGCATGCATCTCCACTTGGGACAAAATCAAGTTCATTTCCCAAACTGAAGTGC
Organism: Darwinula stevensoni; assembly: GCA_905338385.1. Classification (NCBI taxonomy): domain Eukaryota; kingdom Metazoa; phylum Arthropoda; class Ostracoda; order Podocopida; family Darwinulidae; genus Darwinula; species Darwinula stevensoni. Next base: position 47,270 of record CAJPEV010000663.1, on the reverse strand, counting down.
AGAGCCGTAGTTAGGACTCCTGAGGAAGTCATGGATGCCACATCGTGGCATCGCACGACGTGTCATGCAAAGAGGAAATAAAATACAAACGCGTGCAAATAGATTCATTTGCATGGAAAATGTCCATACTATGTTTGGAAACTGTTACTCATTTGCAAGTCTTGCAAATGAGTTATAACGTGAAACTGCGAAAAAATTGCGGACCTGTAATTGAGCTTTCCGAAAGCTCTGTATATGTCATCAAAAGCGAAAGTGCATGGTGTCCACTATAATGGACGAAATCGTTTTTGGTTCTGTGATTTCGGAAAAAATTTTAAAATTATGTTCACGAACAAAAGGGTGCTTAATTCATCAAACAGTACCAAGAAAAAAAAATCAACAGACCTGAATTCATATCTGATCATAATTCATGCACGAAAGGGTTAACCCGCAACCTCTTGTGAGGAACGGTATCGAAAGCTTTCGCGAAATCTAAATAGGCGATGTCCACGGGATTCCCCTTATCCCTCTCTTCCGTCGCCCAATCGTATTCTAGCAGGTTGGTGAGACAATTACGACGCCTCCTTAAAGCTGTGCTGAGAGTCCCGGATGAGCACGTTTCCTTCGAGGAAATCCGAAATGTGGTCCCTTAGGACAGGGCCGCCCAGAGGGGGGGCTTCAAGAGAGCCTCAAGAGGGCCCCCAGGGATCTCCGGTTTAGTTTTGCCCCGGGCCCCTGGAAACCTCTGGGCGGCCCTGTCTTAGGATGCTCACCATGATCTTCCCTGGGATACTCGTGAGACTTACCGGCCTATAATTCCCCAATTACTCTTTTCACCCATCTTAAAGATCGGTACGACCAGCGGCGGCTCGTGGTTAAAAAAATTGGGTAGGCAGCAGTGGTGCAAAAAAAAAAAAAAAGAAGGGGGGGGGTCACCCCCAAATGATTCCTTTGCACCCATATGATCCCCATTTCTATCCATATTGACCAATCAAGCGTCCTCTTATGATAGTAGCAGGCACATTCGCTCCTCTCTCAACCTCGCTGAGCATCCCCTCCTCCACAGGGGGGGGATACAGAAATTTTTCATAGGGGGGCGGTTCCCAAGTTCCTACCTAACCCCCCCCCCCCCCAGCCTGCCACCATTCCTTGTCCTTTCTCCTTTTTATTTTTCGTCTGGGGTAAGAACTTGAGTATCTAATTCACTGGCTCCAATAAATTTAATGCAGATGCTATTTTGAATAAATAAATCAAATGCAAGCCTGGCCATAGGGGGGCTGTCGCCCCCCCCCCCCTGGTATCCGCCACTGCTCCCCCACCCACCACTCTCCAGTCTCTTCTGAGGGTCACTGAGGGTCTTCTGAGGGTGACCCTCACCCCTTGACTATAGGCTTGACATAAGTTTAGGATTTTTGCATTCAAAAATTGTAAATACAATTCTAGCATAATCAGAACTAGCCATCAAGGAAATTACTTGCATCTAAAAGGAAACGTGACGAAGATTTAAACCTTCAATGAATGCAACTATATCATTGGAAGACACCCCAGGGATGCGAAGCACTGCCAGTCTAACAAAACATATCACTTAGAAACAGTGCCTCTTCCAAAGAGAGCTATGAATGCGGGGTAGGAATAGGGAACTGAGACTGACAGAAGCCTGTTCGAAATGATTCCTTATTCAGTCTGCATAATACTGTAGAATAGGTCTGATCAGGTGTAACAACCACAGAGGCTTCTACAAGCACGTGCTTCTGAGCAGAGGACGTGAGCAAGCGATTCTCAACCTTCCTTCCTGCGCAAGGAGTAACTGCGCACCGTAGGCAAGCCTACCCTCACTCATTCCAGTGTTGTGGTTCTCTTCCATTTCTCCCTCTTCTCGTTCTTGCATTGGGCTCGAGGGAATTTGAGCCTAGCCAGCGTAGGCAGGCAGCGCCGTGCCTACTCTGGATGCATAATCTCGATTTGCTTTTACCTCGCAATGAGAAAAATATTTCTAGCTGTGTTAATCGAATAATTAATTATCAAATATTAATTTGAGAACTCTTGATTGTAAACTGGGTAGGCACTGCCTACCCTGCCTACCCTGACGAGCCGCCACTGGGTACGACGTTCGCTAGCTTCCAGTCCTTAAGTACTTCGCCGCGCGAAAAGCTTCCAAATATGATTCTCAGCGGAACCGATATTTCTCTCGTAAGTTCCTTGATTACTCGAGCAGGAATCCCGTCAGCGCCGGTCGCCTTGCCCGCCTTTAACTTCCCTATCATACTCATGATCGTCTCCTCGGTGATGGAAATATCCGCAATGCGTGCCGAGGTCACCTCCTCTAAAGTAGGTGCTTCATCGGATTCCACAGTGAAAACGGAAGCGAAGAACTCGTTAAGTATCCCAGCCATATCTTCATCACTTGCAATCGACGCCCCCCTGTCGTTCATTAGAGGCCCGATCGATTGTTGACGTCTACCACTGGCATATCGATAATTTGCAAGACAGGTCATGAAAACTTCGAAACCCCCCCCCCCCCCTCCTAAACTTTAGGGTTGTTTGCGCCACTGTAGTACAAGGCTCAGACACAAACGTAGTGTGGATGGAAAAAGTGGTGAGGCATGCCGCTGGGCTCAGTATATATTTTCCATGGGCACTAGCATCGTTCATGGCGGTCTCCTTTGGTCACGCGGTTCTGTGCAGTGCACTAGGCCAATGCTTAGGATTACAAGGATTGCACCACATCCTGTGAATTCATGCAATTCTTCGCCGTTTCGCAAAAAGTGTCGTGAAAGCCAGATCGAGGTCCATTCATATGCAAACTTTAAGTATTCCAAGGATGTAGCTGCAGAAGCTGGTCTCCAGGAAACGTGGTGTCTTGACAGCGTTGCATAACGAATATTAAAATCAAATCACTGTTAATTCAGGGCGAAGTAAGTCAAGACATACAGTATTTGCATAAAGTAGATAAACTGCATTGTTTTAGTCCTGATGATAGCACACGCTATAAGTTGAAAAGTGAAATATGTTTGCGCCAGGAATGAAAGTGAGGGAATAGGTAAAGATGGTGCAGAGAAGTATAGAACAGTGTAGTGCATTATATGTATCTTAAATCATAACAATGATGATGGATGGAAAGAGTGAGAATGCACAGTTAGGCCAATGTAGGCAATCCAGTACAACAAAGCTGACTATCATGTTATCCTTGACACACAAGCTCTAGGCATTTGGATGTGCAGTGAACATTATATATTTTCACACCCAGAAAAGTCTATATTTTTTCATCTCATGAACCTCTAGGGCAGTGGTTCCCAATCTTTTTTTTATTTGCAGCACATAGGACACTTGAACTTTCCGCAGCACACCCAGCTGTTTACTTACTTTCAATGGGAAACTTGTGCTTGCTTTGCCGAATGCAGCAGTTTGATGTATGGCATGATAGTGCAACTCCCAGCTCATTTTCCACTGAGATGGCATTCCCTCTTGTTTTTAAGATGTTTTAGTTTTTTAGATTTTTAGTCAACTCTCAAATCTCACGGCACACCTAAGCCTTTCTGGCGGCACACTTTGAGAAACACTGCCCTAAGCTACTCTGGCTTGCCATGTGAGACTGGGAGATGTGTATGCTGGCCAGATATTCATACCTGCTTCTCCCCATGTCCTCATTTCTCTCCCCTAACTATCCAATTCCCTGGAATTCCTCTTTAGTCTTCTTCAGCAATAGTGCAATTTGTATCCAAGCTTCATCCCTCTTGGTATTGAAGTTGAGCAGACCAGTTCACCTTATAAAGACTGGTGAAAGTTGATTTTGATCAATTTTTTCAGTGACTTTTCTCTCCTATAGACGATACTCAATTGACTTTGGTTCATTGCAGCATGGTGGAATATATGCTTCACCTGTGGTGAGTAGCTCTTTCTTTTATAGTGTTTTTCAATTGAATTTGATGCTTCCTTTTTAACATAAATTCACCCTAGACAATTGAACTGGCTGAGCCTATCCTAATGGCCATCCCCATCATATCATCCTTTGCTGCATATCAACCTAAAATACTCCAAAGCTAGAAATGGAATATCCTGTACGATAGGTGTGTATTGATTGAACACAACCCATTGGCAAGGCAGTATAGGTCTATATAGTGTGATGCATTCCCAATTCATTTTTTTTTTCAAGGAAAGATTCAGCTAAGAAGGGAAAATTTATAATTGCCTGCAGTGCACCCAATGCAAAAAATGTATAACAAAATCTATATTCCTCCTAGTTGCTGATACTAGAATTATGATTCTTATCACCACCATGGCCTTAAAACTTACAGGTGATTTTTCTTATGATAGGTAAAAAGACAATATGATTCTATTTTCTGTTCACAGAAAGTTTCATGTCAAGGAAATGCTGCATTCCCAGGCTTTTAAGGGTAAAATGAAGGAAGAAGCATCAGAGTGGTTTCAGAACAGGACAGCTTCCTATCTGGAATCATTTGTAGTGAAGATCTTAAAAAAGGGACCAGTTCCTCGCCATATTGCTATAATCATGGATGGCAACAGGCGATATGCCAGCAAGCATCACCTTAGGTGCATCGAAGGTCATTCTGAAGGGTGAGTACTTTCATTCTGGCATCCAAGTAAATTCATAGGAGTTGACCTTAGAAGAATTGGAGGGATGAAATGAGAATCAGCAACCTTTAAATTTGCTTAAATAAATGGTATAAACTAAATGTGTCATGTTTTCCTCTTTCTTTGTCTAAGTTTCTTGGCTTTTTTGATTGATAGAAATTTGGTGTCTCTCCAATGGCTTATAGATGCTCTCATATAAGATCCAAGGGAGGAGCCTTGATGCAAGAGTGCATGGTTAGCCATGGTCCTACTCTAAATATGAATAGGCTCAAATTTATTTTATTTTAGAGATGTAATTGTATGTGTCAGCATCGGTCAGAGATTGGAGATTTTAGTAAATATTTGCAATCCAATATTATGCTCTTCCAATGCCTGAATTTGAAATGTGTGATGATTGCCAGTTTCAACAATGTCAATGCAGTGTACTTGTACACACCATCTAAACACAGGCCAATCCAGTGAACATTGGGCATCATGTTATTTGCCTGTGAGTTTGAATGTTCGGATTGTTATTTCATTGGCAGTTTGGTAACATCTATGCATGGATCTGAAGCATTGATACAACAGCAAAATATATCATCATTAATTGCTGAGATTGTTTTGGAAAAAATAATGGAAATTTCCTCCAACAAGAATATCAAGCCTTATGATTTAAAGTCTATATGTGAAGATCTAAAGTCTATATATGAATGCTGTGGCATTCATGGAGGGAGGGATCAGAAGCCAGCACAGGCAGATGGAGGAATAAAAGAAAAGATGATGTTTCTTGCCTTATGCTAGAAGCATCTCAGCATATTTTTCCTTGATTATATTTTTTTTTACTCTTCTAGGCTCCATCAAAGACCATCACTTATACATATCAGCAAATATTTGGATAATATCCTTCTCAGTCTGCTGTTGCCTTGCAAAGCATGATAAAACTAATGATCCCAAAAGTTGTTCGTTGGTGAAGTTGAGGCAAGTTCATGATTAGTGGTTTGTTTGCCAGGTTAAATCTTTTAACAAATCATGCAATCAGTTGAGATTGCTTGATTCATTTGATTGCTCTGGTTTGCAACCTCATAAGAACAGGTCAGTGCAGTGTTTTAGGATCAGTATGGCAATACTCACTTCAGGACACATCCCCAGCTTGGTAGTTGATGCTTTCTGATGCCTATGGCATTCCCATATTTCAGCTTACACCAACACTGACACCTAAGCTTTCACTTTGAAATTATGACATCCTTGGCCTAAGCCTAGGATGTCATAATTCTAGGTCTATGATGAATTGTCTGAATGGGTGATGCTGTCATATGACTCTATCTTTACTACACTTCATTATGGGCAGCTATTTCTCTGACATTACTGCTGAGTTTCTTGTGTTTGTTTGATCTGTTTATAAACAGAAAACTGAAGTGAAACCAATGATTCCAACCAAACTCTCTTATGAAAGAGTGATGAATAATTTTGGCGAGGTCATCTTGGCACTGGAGTCTTCTGACTGTTAGTGCTCATGACTGGCAGTATTTTAGACAAAGTCTGGGCTTGAAATAATTTGTTTTGTCCTAACAATGCCCTGACCTGCAGCATAGCCATCACTCCCCAATTCATGCCTTTAGTCATGATCAAGATGTTGTAGCATTGTCCTACAGCTTTGACTTGACTACTTGAAACTTTAGGTTTTTCTAATTGCAAAGAAAATGCTAAAGGGTTGAAGAAAGAAGAGTGAAAACCTCCAGGATGCATTAAAAAAGGCAATTTCTACTTTGTCAGAAAAGTTAAAAACTGTGTGGTTGTAGCATACTCTGAAAAATTAAGGTCTCATATTGAAGTAAAGTATTAGGTATCACATACCATCACTAAATTGCAGCTGAACTCCAATGCAGTAAGAAGTACCAAGAATATCTACTGATATGTCCAGGATGAAAAGTCACTAAAGATGTGATGAACAGAGGCAAGGTCAGATGGGTTGCAATTCATGAGATTCAAGACCGTTTGTAGTAATTTAATTTATGAAGAAAATAAATGTTAAATTATTCTAAATGCAACATCTTCCAGTAATTATGAAATCCCAGTAGCAAAGCCCACGTAAGATGTAACATCCCAGAGAAAAAGGATGACATTTTTCTTTTAAAAAAATCTATACCTCACCAAATACCTACAGCTACCTTTTTCTTTTTCCTTCTCAGCTTCAAGCGGTTGACAGAAGTTCTTTGGTGGTGCCGAGAATTGGGTATCAAGGAGGTGACCATTTATGCTTTCAGTATAGAGAATTTCAAGAGAACCCAAGAGGAGGTATCAGGTCTCATGACCTTGGCTCAGGAGAAGATGGAGACACTCCTGAAGGAAAGGTGATGAATCCTATGGTTTTCCTGACTGACCCTAATGCCTGATACCCCTTCATGATAGGATATTGTGAAACCTATCAGGACATGTAAGAATCAAGGCCATAGGCCTAGTAGGGGTGTCCAAAGTTTGAGAGTGGTGGACTACATTGAAAGTAAAAGAATGGTGCAAGTTGGATATCTAAAAAAATGTTTTCATGAAGTTTTTATAAATGAGATGCACTTGAGTGAATGAGATATGGATGCTAGGTTACAATCCCACATGAATTTAATTTAATTATCGACTTTATTCAAATGCAAAACATGTGGAGTGACAAATCTGACACAAGGCATACTTTGAACCTCTCTGGACTAGAGCAATATGTCCTCAATAATTTCTTATGGAAAACACAGAAACATGACATGTGTCTCTTAGACAGTTATTCTTTGCTTATTTTAATCTCATTCCACACACTCATAAATTGCCAAAATTGTTTTTTGTGGTACTGGAGCAAATTATTTTATATTGCTGTACCTTGCTCTCAACTTACCCTGAAGGAAGTGTATTTGGATAATGAGATGTAATGATATTCATCAAGTAGAAGAGCCATTGCAATTGCACAAAAAAGGACCACAGGAACATGTGCTCAGGATTGGTTGGCAATGATCAAGGGAACATCTACAGGACAGCATCAGAATTAATGCCCTTGCATGGTTTGGATTTATTAAGAAAAAAGTATTATGCTGCAATTTTGTTAGACATTATTGTGATATTTAAAAATAACTGTTGTCATTCTTATTGATTACATTTCCATCTTGTGTTGAATTTATCATTTCATGTCTTTTCCAGTTAGCATCAACTCAGTTCCTTGCAAGTCTTTTTGGCATTGCCCCTAGCCCTGCAACCACTACTTCTCTTCCAATGAGAACTTTAATCCACATGCTTTTTAGCAACGAGTTGAAAGATCATGGTGTCAGGATCCAGTTCCTGGGTAATAGAGGTCTTCTGTCTGAACCCCTGCGTGCTCTCATGTCCCAGCTGGAGATGTCAACAAGGGATCACAAAAATGCCACGCTCAATGTTGCCTTCTCATACACAAGTGAGTCTTCTCACAGCTACTTTTTTGTTCTTACCTAGAACTAGCAGATTTTCAAGGAGTGGACCGCATGATTGACTTCTGTTGCAACCTCAGAATCTGAGTCAATCATAACACACATGCAGCACACCAAGTTAATGAGTGATTGGTTGTTTAGGTCGGGATGAGATAGTGCGGGGGATCCAGCACTTAGCTCAAGGTGTCCAGCAGGGTCTTCTCGACATTCCTGACATCCATGAGGAACTGCTGGATTTTGTACTTGATACTCGCCATACAAGTCCATGTGACCTTGTTATTCGAACATCGGGTGAAGTTCGCCTCTCTGATTTCATTCTTTGGCAGGTAGATATTTCCTCTACACTTCTCCATGTATTATGTATCCCAAAGGCATCTGCTTCAGCATTTGAAAATATCTTGATCCATCCATGATTGAGGATTTCTCTGACCTACAACTTTCCTACTTCATCAACTCTCTGAAGCATATTCAAATACTACACTGCCCTCCTAAAATCTTGAGCTATTTTTCCATGATTTCTTATCACCTGAAGCATTAATCTGGATGATCTTTTTTTCTTGGAATAGTCTATTTTTTAATTATTGGAAGCCTACAGTTAGCATGAAATGTGCAGTCTTTCATCCAACTGCCCCTTGGGATTCATCAGGTCCAATTTTTTGTTTGGCTAAATAAAAGCTCATTGCATTTCTGTAGGAAGTGTTGTTGAAACCTAAGTTCCATATTTTTCATCCATTTCTCTTTATGGTATGTTATAAGTACAGGATGGCCGAAAAGAATCACCGTACCCCTATTTACCTTTTCATATATTTTGTGAATAGAGATCTAAAAATACGTGTGTGCACATCTCCCATGCCTGCTCAACACAGTGGTGCGTGGGCCTGGTGCGAAATGACATATACACAACCAGCTAGGTGACTTCTGCAACAACTCAGCAGAATTCAGTTTTGGTGGTTAACCATGGTGGACACCAGTAGCTACACCATTCAGGAGCGCTTAGTGGCAAGTGTGTGGGTGCATGAAAGACAGCACACCAGACAGGTGATGGACCAAGTGATGGCAGCGTTCCAGGGACAATTTGGAAAGCCACCTCCAACATTAGTAAAGCAACATTATTAGCATGGAAGAAACAAGCGTTTTCCCTCGCAGTGTGAAGGACATCCTGCACAGTGGTCAGCTGATAACCTGAGTGGACACGTGTGCCAGTGTTGCTGCCTTCATTGCACATTCACCACAAAAGTCTACACGGACCCGGTCATCACCTGTCCAGTGTGCTGTCTTTTATGCACCCACACACTCACCACTAAACGCTCCTCAATGGTGTAGCTACTGGTGTCCGCCATGGTTAACCACCAAAACTGAATTCTGCTGAGCTGTTGCAGAAGTCGCCTAGCTGGTTGTGCATGTGCCTTTTCTCATCGCTGTGTTGAGCGGGCTTGTGAGATGTGCACACAGGTATTTTTAGATCTCTATTCGCGAAATATATGAAAAGGTAGATAGAGGTATGGTAACTTTTTGGCCACCCTATATATTCCAAGTTTAAATATCCAGACCAGATGAACCCAGAAACAAATTTCAGGAGTATTACAGTACATTTTATGCCATTAACATTGGTTGACTTGGAGGGCTATGTAGTGGGGAATTAAGCTGAGAATGATGGATTTGATATGCACAATGACTGGTTTTATTTAACAATAATTAATAATGATTGAGAAATGCTGAAGTCCAAGCTGAAAATTGCCAGAGATGTTGGGATGGGTCAGAGTGTGATCTATTAGGAGGATTATCAACTACTGAGGGAAAAAAAGGCTCTTAAAAGGATTCTAAATCTTCAGTTAGTACACAGCTAGTGTTGCATTGAAAGCATGGGAATAAAATTTGCTAGTGGCTTAAATGGCTGGAGATAAGTGGATGAAAATTTTAAGATGTTAGAAGAAAGGTGAAAGTATAAGGGGCTGTCAAATGAAAGTGAACCAGGGTGCTTTGGGTACATGTGAGAGCTTGGCTCACTTTCATTTACCTGCCCCTTATAATTACAAGAAAGTTTATTCTGCTCTCTGCTGTTTCATAAATACTAAAGAATTCTGAAGTGTGGGGTGTTCTTTATGGCTCATCATGTATTCTTTGGTTATGTACAGGGTGTTGTATAGTAGTTGCTCCCCCTGCTGGAGCTTTCCATGCATACCATGGATAGACTTTTTAAATGTAAGAAGAGACAGTATTATGTAAGATTTTTTGTATCTTTTCAAATTGATTTAAAAAATGGCAGGTGTTCTAGTGACAGTGAAGTATTATGTCTCAAACATCGAGCTATGGCTGCATCTTGAAAAATTTCTAAAGATGAGGTCATAACATTCTTCATGAAAAAGTGGATTGCTAAGAAATTGAGCTGAGATGAAAGTTGGGTGAAGCAGAACTGGAACAAGATCTTATGTTGATACCAAGTTTCAAGGTCTTGGGCCCCTGGAGCTCTAAAAATAGCATCAAACCATTAGGACAGAATGTCTGTCACCAGAAGTGGGAAAACATTAACTTCTTTGAATATGAAGAATGGCTAATAAACTTACTTAATCACAATGTTTGCAAGCACATGGGCTCAATGGTGAAGGATTGTATGGAAAAAATTATACATGATAGAATGAAAAAATCAATTTTCACTCAATGTATTGAGAGAAAATATTTTGGTATTGAATGCCTTGAAAGATGATGTTGATTTGTTCTGAAATCTTAACCTGAAAGAATCCGGATTTTTTTAAGGCACATATTATCAACACAAATGTTGAAAAGTTTGCATAATATTGCATGATGATAAGATATCAAGAGCTACTCTTGTTTTTATGTATAAGAAAAATAATTGAGACTTCTGAATCACTCTACATGGCAATGTAACTTCAGTCTTTGATTTCTCTGAAATCTGGAATGTCTTGTTATTCAGTTGGAACTCTAAAAAATGAAGAATGCCATAATGACTGAATGGATGAATCAAGCACAAAACATTTTTTTTAAATGTATAAACTGTAATGGCTCTGAACTTATTGCATAAAGTAAAGTGAGGTCTTTCTCTGGAAACTGGCTTTTCATTGTCACATCTCATCCCAAAAGCCCTTTTAATGATAGAATAGACTTTGGCATCTTTAAGAAAATTGCCTATTCTGCATTAGAATATATTCTACTATTTGAAGTTGAGAAAGGAATCTTTCATTCATTCATCCATCCAATTGGTGTCCCTGCAATGAAAATAAAAGTAACTCAGATCAAATTGGCTCCCCAATTCTTTTCCTCATTCTCATTAGGGCAGCACTAAGATTCTATGCATTCATACCTGATGAAATTAATACTGAGACTTATAAGTATGACTCATGGTACCTGGGAAAAGGAGAGCAAAAGTCCTTTGAAACTGGAAAAATCTCAATAAACCTTTTTCTCACTCTCAGAGCCATCAAAGGTTATAGTTTACATCCATATGATAACTTTTGTTGTTTCAAGCAATAGGAGTGTTTACTGATGCTGATAAACTGGCAGAACTTACATCCTTCCTCCAGAAGACCTAGCAGAATCAGGGTGGAATAGTTCAAACAATGCAAAATAAATGGATTCATTGATGTGTATTGATTGCAATTGTATTTGGTAGAGGGAAATGCAGCATGTAGCTGCAACCTTTGAGAGAAACCAGCAACCTTAGAAGTGCCCTCAACTATCACATGCCTAATATTTTGAATTTTCTTAACCTTCTCACAACTTACATTTACACTATGCTGGATGATGCATTCTTTGCATAATTGACCTGGTTACCCTTCTTTGCTTGTTTTTAGTAGTAGAGCAATTATATGTCACAAAATAGCATGTTATGGATAAGGGACTAGAAACACCCCTTATAGGAACTCATCCTTTGAGTACTTCACTTTTCTTCCTTTAAATGAAACTCAATAAGTAAAATAAGCTAGCACATAATGTTGAAACTGGCTAGCTTTGCTGTAGTTGCCATTGGATGACTGTGAAGCACTACCTCACTACAGCAGCCAAATTTTTTCATTAAAAACTATGCCTTCTTATGCTATACAGACAGAAGTAAGCAAATGTTTATATCAGTCATATTTTATCATGAAAAATTGTTGTTACAAGTAATAATTATGATACTCTATCAATCATATTTTAGGCTGAGTTCTATAATATATTTGGCAGATGTGTCAATATATTTTGGTTGGTGACAGGCTGGTGTTTATGCCTGATACTTAATCTCTTTTGCAGAGTGGATTTAGTTGCATCTACTACACAAAAATCTTGTGGCCTGAATTCTCCAGTTGGCACTTGTTTGCAGCCATCCTCTACTATCAGCTCCAATATCCATTCTTGAAGGTCAGGCTCCCTTCCTTACAGTCTCAATGTGCACCTACCTATCGAGTGCTTACTTATCTACCCATGACAATCAGAGTTGCAAAACCAAATATCCAAGAAATATTCATCCTACTTACCCAAAACTTGCTGCAAGCATTTACTTCCTTTGGAACAAAAAAAAAATAACTGCAAACACCTTAATGAGATTTAGTGCAGATTGCATAGGTGGTTTTATCATTGTATGTAAAATTGGAATGAGTTTTATTTTGTCATATTGAAATCCATGTTGGAATGTTTATTTCTGGATGAACTCAGAAATAACATGACTTCTATACACAGAGAGTGATAACATGCTTGATGTCTGCATGAGAAAGCCAAGAGGTTTCATAGAATCCATTGGCATAAAAATACAATAAAATATTAATAATCAGGAATTAACTCAAGAGTGTGAAAAAGGAAGTCCTTATCCTCCTTTAACTCATTGACTATCTTTGATGCACAGCATGCATCATGAACTTTGTTCATTCATTTTCAGTAAATTACAACATATAGCACCACTTGCTTTGCTGTAAGATGTTCTTTGAAACATCTACTTTTTTTTCTGCCACTGGTGGTGCTGTAGGCAGCCAAAAAGAAAATAAAATAAATATTTTCTGTGATCCTGGAATCAAGGCCCCATGGGCACAATCATTCTAGGTGAGCAGTAGCCAAGGTGAGGGGGGTTTTAGTGGTGTGAAAGTCCCACAGTATCTGGTTTTTGGAGTCCTTCTTAGAGGATTCTGATGCTAGGTCTTGTGTTCACACACAGGCAGCCATGATCTATTAGCAGGTAGATGGGGCACTCTGTAGCATGTGGCAATGCATGGTGGGAAGTAAATTTAATGGTTAGTCAAGGAGTTAATGGGCATGTGATTGTAGATATGTTCAGTTATACAAAGCAGTCCATGTTCTCTTTATTATTATTAAAAAATACCCTAAAAATGAAACATCTTTGAAGTAATATAGTAATGTTACTGATTTTCCTACTGAGAATTGCCAGGGAATTGAAAAGTTGAAGCAAATGTTACACAGATGTTTACATGCCATTGTAAGTTTCATGTAAGTTATAGAAAGCTTCCAAAATTCAACAGGATTGTTCAAACAGTGCATAACCATCTCTTTGTTCCTTCAAATACAGTGTTAGCCATATCTACTACTTTTACAATTTTCAAGAATCAGACTGCTTGAAGTGATTGTCCCACTTAAATACATGATGGAAAGTCATTTGCTTAGCATATTACATAGACTGCTTTTGTTGAAAACCAGACTCTTGTCCAACAAAAAATGTAGAACCAAATCCTTTTATTCAGATCTACAAAACTCTCTAAAGCAATGGATAACAGCAGGTCATCTTGGAGCTTTTGAAGCTGTCCCAGCCAGAGATGAAGAATGACAGGGTCAAGGTAGCACCTGATATGACCCTTGTATCATCCCACCAGCATCTTCATGTTGGAGATCTTCCAAAGTATTGCCAATCATTGCACCAAGAGATCATTTTATTTTAAGTGAAACTGGGATTCCTTTCATAACAGAAATGCCATGGCTGCCAAACATTACAATTTCTTCAAAAATGTGTTGCTCTCATTTGGTATTTGTTACTCACCTACCTCACTTGTCCTCCACCTATCCTCAGCCATTGAAATGCTGTGGTCTTGTTTTGAATTAACAGGAGGGGAGACAGATGAAAGCATGCCAGCAAGATATGACTTTACCATCAGAAAAGACAGAACGTGATAGACGCATTCATGCATTCCTCGCTACACATCTATCATAGAAATGAAGTGAAGACCAGTGACAAGAACCTGTGATGCTCATCAGGGCTCAATTGTCAAAAGATCATAGTAAAGGTTTATTTATCTCTACTTTGAACTTCCTTCTCTTTCTCTCCCTTCATTTTTATACATACCAGTATTTGCACATGGTTCTATGAGCAACTCTGATTTTGCAATTTCATAAGTCTTTCCAGTATCTTTTATCAGCATACACTGCATCCACTGGTGGTCATTTTTTCCTCAGTTCTTGCAAGTATAATTGGTGAGATTTAAAATCTCCACATGGTTGGATGCATTGGTTACATTGAGGTTCATTCTAGTAATTAAAAAAAGGACCCTTTTTATATCACCAATTTGAAGAGAATTTCCTATATCCCTTGTGAAGTGAGGTGTTCCTTCATGAAGTGCATATGTCTCCTTGAAAATGAAATATCCACCCCACCAGATTCAATCAGCTTCCACATTGACTTATAATTTTTTTTTTCTGGAATTGCTTTCTTATTTTGTGTTTTTCAAATGTTGAAAGTAGAGCAGTTATGTTTACAACCAAATTGGCTATTAATATGCTCTCTGCAAGTGTCCTCTGAGAATCTGCTTGGCTGATCTGGCTTGAGAAGCTTGAATAGAGCCAACATGAAACTTCATGGTAGTTTCAGCAGGCCATTCAAGAATTCATCAAGGGTTTTGTTCAAGAGGGATCTGCTCATCTGTATTTCACACCTCCCAGGCATATGTACAAAGCCCTGTCATAATAATTTGGCCTCTTGTTGTTCTTACAATATTTTAGTTTGATGCAGGAAAAGACAAATGAAGACAAGCAAAGCATGTGAACCTTTATCTTGGTACTTGGTCAAGCCACCCAGAACAAAGAGCATCTACCCTGTTTAGCATCAAATCAATGAGGTTTTGTATCACAGTCTAGTCTGGGTTCCCCCCATATGCACAGGAGAGTTTCCTCTAATTCCATGATATTGGTGGGACTTGAATGTGTTGTTCTAAACTGAAGATCCAAATGCTTCCACAGGTGCTCAATCAGATTCATATCTTGGCTTAGGGGTAGAGAGGGAAGAAGTTAAATACCTTGATTCCTCTTGTAGACTCTGGTCACAAGAGGTACATGACATGTAGTGCCATCATCTTGAAAAACTTTGGCATTCATGTTTATTAGAGTAAATGGAGAAATATCACTGGATCCACTTGTTTTCAGCATGATTATATACACTGATTATAAACCCACTTACAAGTTAGACATCTTATTTGCATCTAATCACATTTGAAATATAAAAAGGAAATAATATATATTCATTTTAGGCTAAAATATTATGACAGGAATATGTAGAAGCTTCAATGTTGTCCACACCCTGCAGCTGTCACATAATTTACCATCAATCCACATTTTCCTTTCAGTGACATCAGTGTATGACTAACTGAGGTCAGACAGCTACATAAAATATTGATTAATTGCTCCATCATGGCCTTTCAGAATCATAGTATTTGAAGCACCACAATGGTTGAACTGTTGTTCCAGTTGATTGAGAACAGAACCATGTATAACATATATGCAAGACTTGGCTTAAGGGAAAAAAAAGGGACTATGCCTACTATTGTATAATACATAAGCACCATCCTCACATTAGACCTGCACCTCATTGCCAACCTAATGGTGAGAGAACTCTTTAATTTTATCTGAATGTATTTACATTATGTTAAAAGTGCTTTCCCATGGGCCATTCTGGGGAAATTCAGCATAAACCAGGGCATCTACAAAAACATGGTTGTCTATGTATTTCCTGGAACAGCCTTACTGGCAGGGCACTCTCCCTTAAAACGCAGGCCTATAGGAAACCTCTATGCTGATAGACTGAACCTGGAGGCACTAATCCAGTCATGTTGTGCTGTATCAATTCTAGCAGTAAGCAAGTGGAAATACAATATCACAACATCAACATACCAGTACTTCTATTCTTAAATTTGGAGAGAATCTTAATACCCTACTCCATGGTTTATTTAGTGGAACTTCTGGGGAAAAGGTACATAGCAAACATGGTATTTTGACTGCTTCACCTAGTTCTCATCAGAGGTTTCTTTCTCTTCCTAAGCAAGATAGTGAGGTGTTTCACAGGTTCATAGAAGAGTATGTGGGTCTAGAAGGGGGAAGGAATATGAAGGTTTCAGGGGGGGGGGGGGTCAGGGCTCCTTCAGTACACCCCTGGTCACATATTGGATGAACAAAAAAATAATCTCCACCAAATCCTATGGAAGAATAGAACTAAAAGGAAAACTAGCCTCTGCAAAATAAAGGTAGGGAACAGGATATTGGTCTAATGTACATTTACCCCTTTTTCAATTCATTGGAGAGGATAGTCTGCAGAATTTATATATCGTGAAAATGGTCCATATGTACATACCACTTCATTTCTGGAGTCACTAGGATCTTCAGTCTTTCAATTGTTTTGTGGGAAAAGCTCTCAGCAAAAATTACTACTTTGGAGATTAACAAGAACATGCCATCTCTGTGACTGTAGCTACACATGGTCATCTGTTGAATGCAAGCATCTGGTCCTACTTAGATGGGAGTAGAAAAAAAGATCTGAACAAATTCAAAAAAGTCCATGAAAGATTAATAAGATGAGCATTTCAGAGCATTATTAATAAAGCATAATAGAGCTGTCTCTGAGGTAGCTGAAAAATGGTGAGATATCTCAAAAATATGCAGAACATTGCAAGATACCAAGATCAACTTTGCAAGGAAGACTAAAAACTAGGGCTGTACTAACGTATCAGCTGCCAGTATGGCAATGTCAGTGCCATTGGCCATCAGCAGGTTTGCCAGCTGCCAGTGCTGATGACCAAAGAACATGCAAAACAAAGAAAATTTAAAAATATATAGGTGAATGGAGCTTGGTAACTGTTTCTCAAAAATTAGGACTCTGTCCCAATGCATCCATTGATGTATGGATGTCATTTTTGATGGAGGCATGGTAGGCTTTATTACCTGTCATAAAGGTCAAACCTCCCCCCACTCTCCCCAATCACAGGGAAGAGATTATGGCTGATGGATAGAGGTCCATGCCCTGATCAGGGCAAGAAACAACAAAAGTTACACCTCTACCTGATTATGGTGAGAAAAGACTGAATCCACCAGCACCCTCTCTCCCCAACCCCTGGATGCACTATCAATATTTCAGATTGATACATGGATGTTTTTGAAACACCCAGCATGACAGCCATAATAAAATGAACATAGCTTCCTGATAAGTCAATTTGAATTTAAAATAATTTGGTTAAAGGGTGCTCTGCTGTTTCTCTACATGTCGCAATAAACACTGGCATCAGCTGATGGGTACGAGATCATAATTGGCCAAATGTGGTACAGCTCTACTAAAACCCTACACACTAAAAAAAACTTAAGACCAACCAAAACTAGGCTGCCTCCAGAAGTTGAAGAAATATTTGAGAAGCATGCCCTGAAGCTCTCTGTAAAAATATATAGTGATAAAGCTTTACCACTTTGGATTACCACTCTTTTTTTCAAATTATGAAATGGAAAAATTTGCTCCAAAATGTGTAATGTTATCCATCTTTTTGAACAGATAGGGTGAAAATCATGGTGAAAAATAAAATAAAGAAAGTTAATATTGATCCAGAAACTCTACATCAAAGTTATAATGTGGAGGCAACTCAATCCATGCTATGGTACTTGAAATGGAAAATACCTGGCCCACTAAAAGTCAGGTTTTTCCTTCTTGCACTTCCTCATATTCCCAGCAGCAGCAGCATCATGTCAAAATTATCCCATGGGAAATAAAGCATTTTTTGGTTTCCACCACATAGGTGGTGAGATAACTTGAACAATAACTGGGTTTAATCATCAAACTCTCTACTGCAAATAGCTCATTTACAATTTAGGGATTCAAGACTAGTAACTGCATTTGCCATATCAGAGTTGCCAAGACAACTTTCACACTCAGACTGGTGCAGCTTATACACTTTACAAAATTATAGATAATAGGACTGAAAATGAAAGGAAACTCAAAATTAAGATAAGCCCAAATATTTTAATCAGCTTTGCATAAAAGGCTAAAGATGAACATGTTAAAATAAAGCCCAGGAATGAAGATATGTATTTTGACCGGATTTTTAAAATGCCATCAACTAAGAATCTAGAATGAGGATTTTGAGTATTGATAGGAATCATGAGCCTCGAGCATCTGATGTTCCTGAGGGGACCTGGACTTCCAGGCCTTCCATATCCTTTGTCAGCACCACTTGACAACCAAGCCTTGACCTTAAAGAAAAAGAGAATGAAAATAACATTTTAACTGGCACGGATGACACTCTTATCTCAAAACCTATAGATGTGAAAATTGCCATTACTATGTGGTGTGTCTGTGTGGTTGGATAAGAATAATTTCAATTCCAAAATTTCATAGAATGGTAGCATACATAAGACATTACTCATGACCATGAGCCATAACAGATCATTTGAAGGATGAGAATGTCATATGGAGAACCAGAATAAAGACAAAACCATTATAGATGGAAGATAAGTACCAGCTGGGTCTACATTCACTTGTATGCTCAACTAACTGAGGAACCATGTCTCACGTGTCAGAGAGGCCATAGGCAAGGTCAAGCATGTCCAATTCCTCATCACTTGGTCTGTCTGGGAGTCGGTCATAATCTTCTTTCTTGAAAATCAAGTGACATGTGGAACAAGCCAAAGTCCCTTCACAAGCACCAAATCCTTCCAGGTCCAGGTCATTATTGACCACAACATCCAGCAGGCTGTCTCCTTCCTTCCCTTGAATCTGAAGCCGTTTACCATCATGCCTGATGAATGTCACAGTCACCCTGGGGAAATTGAACCACACATTAGACTGACAGTATTGATATCTCCAGGATTTCATGCAACACAGCAAGAGCACTATCACCATGAATGCAATGCAAATGCATTGTTCTGCTCAGAGTACAGAAAAATGGCAGAGCCAGGGAATATTCAAAATACATGCATCAGGAGTACATATTTAAATAAGAGGGGTGATCTAAAAGTTTATGTCCTGAGATATAAGGGAATGTGATGGGTTGATGAAACAAAATATAGGGTGGTTAAAAAAAAAAGTTCTACTGTTTTCTATGGGCGAAACACAGTCTCATAAATCCAACAAAAAAATTACATTCGATACTTTATCAATATTTGACAGCTAAAATATGCTGAAATGCTTGCCAGCTTTTTTTCAGCACCCCTGCCTAAGTCGTGCAATGCCCGTTTAGAGGTGAATTAAAGGTGCTTAGAGGTGGATCATTCCACCTCAAGTAAGGTGCACCTGTGCTTGACCATCTCAGAATTCAATAAACTTCTCAACTCTAACTTTTCAAGGAACAGTTTGATCCAGCTGATACTTGACAGAGAGGTTCACAAGTCTAAGAGGTTTTTTCACTTCTGCAAGATGGTGCTGTATCCTGATAGAGGGTGCTGTTGTTGACCGAGTGACTGAGGGTGATAAAAAAAAAAGCTCCACCATTTTCAAATGGGAGAAAGTACAATTCATGTATTCGAGTAAAAAAATATAAGATTCATAAACTCTTGATATTGGACATATAGGAGTTGTTGAAAAGATTGTCTTGCCTTTATCCTGAACAATTCTCTAAGCATGTATTGTCCCGTTACACAGTTTACAGGTGGAGCATTACACCTTTTTTTACATCACTCTCGGTCACTGGGTCAACAACAGTGCCCTCTATTGGGATACAGTGCCATCTTGCAGAAGTGAAAAACCCTCTTAGACTCATGAACCTCTCTGTCAAGTATCAGCTGGATTGAACTGCTCCTTGAAAATTTAAAGTTGAAAAGTTCATTGAATTCTGAGATGGTCAAGCACAGATAATCACCTCACTTGAGGTGGAATGATCCACCTATTCCACCTCTAAACACCTTTAATTCATCTCTAAATGGGCATTGCATGACTTAGGTAGGGGTGATATAAAAAAGCTGGCAAGCATTTCAGCACCTTGTAACTGCCAAATATTGATAGTGTATCCAATTTATTTAGATTTTGCTACATTTATGAAACAGTGTTTCTCCCATAGAAAACAGTAGAGCGTTTTTTTTAACCACCCTATATATATTTCAACATTACCTTCCAGGACATCAATACTTGTCCCATTGATGGAACAGGGTTTCAATTTTATGGGGGAAACATCCTGTTTCATAGTCAGCTTAAAATGCTTGGGCAGTTTCACTGGTAGTCTTTCTTTAAATTTATGGCATTGAATGAGCTGTTTTGTTAGGATGAATAAATGTATACCATATGAATGTTTCAGCTAATTATAAAATTACAAAATTATGTACTCCAATTTTGCCATTTTTAAATTAAATATTTTTGGCCTGCGCATTTCTTACATAAAAATTATTAATAAATTGTAAATGCACCTAAAATAAATTGCTTACCCTTGAAATTACCAAAAAGGATGGAAGAATATGGGAACTAACTTTCAGCCTTTTCCAATCATTTCTACTACCTTAGGACATAAACTTCTGGATCGCCCCTCATGTATTTGATTATTTGTCTACTTAAAAATGTGTACATCATAAGATGTATCTGCTTTGTATTTTTGATTCAAGAGATTAATGCAGTTTTTTATATGAAAAATATTTTAAATATATTGCATTAAAAATAAAACATTTTAACAATATTCTACATCTGAATAAAAATTTCACCCAGGAGGCACAGGCTAAGACCTGGATAATGGTGTGGTGCATATCTCCTGGGTTAATGAGACAGAAAAATGTTTCATTTCCTGGTCCAATTCAAATTTGACTGTCACCTGGCATATATCTGGATATGGTATGAGAAACCTGGAAGCAATTTCTGACAGCTGAATCCTTGTACTTCTTTTTTTTTTGGCATGAACTAAAAAGGACAAGATAGGTAGGCCTATAATTCTCAGATGCAAAATTTATGCCAGCAAATCAATGTGAATAATCCATCACTTATTTATTAAACCTTAAACTATTGTCTTGAGAATGAAGAGGAACAAGAGAATCAAAATAAATAAGTCTGAATTTATTTTCAACCAGTCTATTATTCATAAGCAGCATCTATCATAATTTTTCTCGAAGTCAACTTGTTCTTGACTTTATCAGCCCTGAAAAAATGTTTCCAATTTTTATCAACCAGGCAAAATTTTACCTTGCCCTGTCATCCTAACAACTGAAAATGCAGCTTCAACATGGATGCATTTACACAAAGACACATCTAGCATATTCTGATGGGTGATGCAGAGGGATGGAAACTGGTGGGTGAGGATAATACAGGGTGTTTCATGGGAAACTGGGATTTACACATGAAATAAAACAGTTAAAAAATGCTTGCCACTACTTATTTATTAGGTGTCATGAAGAGCAATAACAGGAGATTTGTTTATTTTGGTCTTGAACAGTAAATAACATCCAGCAAAGCAGTTTTGCATGGCCCAAGGGGCAATAGGTCACGTACTGAGCCTGTTTCCCTCCATTGGTTTACCCACAATGTTATTGTTTTATCAGATGGAGCATCACTGCAATTCAACCCATGACAGAATGCCCTTGGTGTCAACACTATTGACTTCATCTGAATGAAAAGCTCCACTGCCTTAACACATCCATGCACTGTCCAGTGTTCCATGGGTCAATAAATACATCAAGCAATATGCAGCAGGTTCAAACCCTTACAGCAAGCCATCTAGAGGTGACTACTGGAAACAAAATCTCCTGTTATTACTATTTATGACACCATATGAATAAATTGTGGCAAGCATTTTTTTACTGTCTTATTTCATGTGTAAATCCCTGAGCCTCCCATGAAACACCCTGTATAAGGAAGCTTGCTGGACATGGAGGAGGTGGTACTTCATGGTTGGCCCTTCACTTGCCAGACTGCAAAACATGTTTGCTACTGGTAAGTGGGTAAGGAGAAATTTCATTAGGCTAAGAATTCTTCCTGCTACTTGTTGCACTGAAATGTTCAGAAGGAAGACTCCACAAGGAAAGAAGAAACTAAACCAGGCAATGAAGCAGCAGAGTTGGGTGGGTTTCTGGAATCAGGATGAGCACAAACGAGGTCGTGTATGAAACTGGGTCTGGTTTGACCAATTCCACCATATATTCCTGGCCAGCAGACAAAACTCTGCAGTCTAGGGAAAGTACAAGACTTTCAACACCCAACATTAACAGCCTGTTCGCTGCTGCAAGCATACGTAAGGCGCAGTAGACGCAACGAACGTGGGAAATACTTAGCGGTTGACAGCGATATCCGGGTACAAAGTTAGATGAGGCCTAACGTTAGACGTAATATTTCCAATGTGTCAAAACGTCGCAGACCGGGCCGACGCCCAGTGCACAAGAAGGCACTACAATGATTCAGGCATGGGTTTAGGCCTAGAATAGGATTAATAGACAGCCAGAACGTTAGATTTATGGTCTAGATCCTGCTAGCCCAATGTTGTTAGTTAAATAACACTTTACCGGGCTTTCTTAGGTGCTGGACTTGTCTGCATGAAGTTTCTACGAACAGGAGAATAACTTCGAAGGTATTGAGGTTGAAAATATGCCGTGGCAATGCATTTGGTTCGCGGGAGCACATGGCGAAGCAATATAATGGCAGCAGCCATGTCAGCGGACAAGGATGTTAAATGATAAAGATGATTACAATTACTAGTTCCTTCCTCCGGATATAGTTCACTCGCGATTTATGGTGGTAAGTTCGTACCAGCCCATACACTGCTTTTACAGTGTTTTTCACTTGAGTTAGACAATTTTTCACTTGACTTAGACACACGTGCATGGGACGTTCCTCATGCATGGGTGTCGGTCGAAGTCAAGTGAAAAACACTGTAGATTGAATTGATAACCCCCTCATTGAGTGACTGTAGATATCTCTGAAGAAGCCTAAGCATCCCTGCGAAGTGCAAATGCCTCCACCTTCTTGGAATGGAGGCGGAAGCCCAGCATGTGCATTTATTTTAGCGGAAAGGACCCGAGAGTTTCCATCGATTCCAGGTAGAGACATGTTTGTGTGGTTTCGTGGATCACCTGATGAAGCAGATTCACTGACGGTGAATCTCTCCGTTTCGCACTACCGAAGGAGGGTTACCAATTCAATCCGAAATCAGTGTAGCACAGCATAAGGGTGTTATGGTGCGCTGCACCATAACACCCTTATGTTCTACACTGTGCTACACGACCCACAAGAAGTTGCACTTCTTGTGGGTTGTGTTGACTGTTCTTCAACTCCTTGCATAGACGCCATTCTCTCATGCTTCGTCTGCGGTCTGTTGTGAAAGTTTAATGTGAAAGAAGCGTGAAAATGTGAAAAAAAGGCACTCTTTTCAACGTGCATTTTAGGTGTGATGCTCTTAAGGATATTTTTTCTGGTTACATGTAATGGAAAGAAGAAAGACTCAGCTACAAAATGCTTTTTTTCAGACTTTAAATATCTTAAAGGATGAATAAGGAAAAAATTATTGAATTTCTGTTGCGAAAAATCGGCGTTGCGCTCACCGACCGCATACGAAGGAAGGCACATCCAATCATCCTCGCGACGTCTGCTGAGGTCAGCGTTTCCCTTCCCCTTTTCGTGAATGTCAGGACGTCGCGTGGATGTTGGGTCGAGTTGATGAGCGCAACGCCGATTTTTCGTAACCTCAATCTCAATATTTTTTTTTTGAGTCACCCTTTAACGAATTTCAAGTCTGAAAAAAAGCATTTTGTAGCTAAGTCTTTCTCCTTTCCATTACATGTAACCGGAAAAATATCCTTGAAAGCATCACACCTAAAATGCATATTGAAAATAGTGCCCTTTTTGGGCCACCCTGTAGATGTTTTTTTGCCGGTGAAATTCTGGAAGCAGCATCCTTTAGTTCCAGAACTTTGGGCCTCACACCATGATCAGGTAGAAAACTCAACGGAAAAATATTTTAGAGTACATTCACTCGATGGATGTCCCTGGTGTTCGAAATCATCCTCCGCACATTGGGTGGCTGCATTAGAATTCACTTTACCTCTGTAGCCTTCATGGGCCCTGCCCATCTTGACTTTTACAATGACTTCAGACAAATTGTGCTTTTAGCATGATCAACTTCAGAGGAGGATTCACTGGGAAGATACCTCACTATGAATTCTCAATCGAACTCATAAGTCGTTCTATGCTTTTATGCATAAGCCAGTGTAGCCTCTGCTCCTAACAAACGTTTGAAACGACTTTCTTACTGATGCAGAGAAATTCTTTGTCTTTATGCTGACATTCTCCTTTGGCAATTTTGAATGATCATTCGTAATACAGAAGAGAACATTTCCCATTCTTAGGCGCCATTGCTGAACAAACTTATGACATAGTCAAACATGATCTAGGACTGTGGTTCTCAACCTTTTCGATCCCACGGCCCACCTTAGCAACTACGAAGAGATCCGAGGCCCACTACAGATTTCAAAGCAATATCATTTTTTCCATCTAACTGTTAATTGTTATTTTAAAATTCACGGATACTTGTCTCGGCCCACCAGCGGTACCTCCGCGTCCCACCGGTTGAGAACCACTGATCTAGGAGACCATGGTGCACACGTCTTCCCCTCTGCATTCGAATCAGCAGATCAACTGCAGTGCCTCACAATGATTCTCGCCGTTTCAACAGCTTATACTGCCCAGGTATAAATTGATGCTGTGTATCAAAGTAAAGGATATCTTGATACGATGTTGCTCGGTTAGTTTCAGATCTAAATGTTAAAAATCCAATTTTCAATGACCTGAAAATTGCCATAACGAATCGAACTGCTCGAGATGTAGATATCCAATTCTTAAGCAGAACTTGGGTAGCACAGCAGGGGTGTGAGTGAGTCGTGACAGTGAGTCTTTGGTCATTAGAAACTGGAATCCAAACTCAATAGAACCGCAAACCGAGTTTAAAGGAGATGCCGTGTAGAAACTCAGTCAAGAAAGCCAAAGCCGAACCAAGGAATACTCCAAGCGTCGAAGCCAAAATATCGTTGGTCATTTTTGATAGATTCGTATTGGGGGAGGGAGAACAGTGGCGAGGAGTTGCAGTACCCAGCCCCAACGGATAACAGAAAAAAGCCAAAGTATTTGACTTTATTGTCCATTGAGACTGGGTGCTGAAAGTGGATGCTGATCAGGTGTCATCAGGGTTGGATTAAGGGGGGGGGGCAACGGGAGCTGTTGCCCGAGTCCCACTTTTCCAGGGGGGATCCGAAGGAAGTTAACAACTTTTAGCATTTACGTAAAGTAGCAGATGTTAAAAATCAAAATTTGCATCACCAGCGCTCGACTGTGTGGCTCCTCTAGGCTTCTTGCACCACCAGGTCTTGGGGAGGGGGGAGGGTCAAGAATCCACTTGCCCCGGGCCTCGCAACTTCTTAATCCAGCCATGAGTTCTTACTTCTGTGATGTCATCTTGAATCCTGAAGGATCCTAATTCAGAACTGGAATCCTCTCGAGTTACTCTGGTGCACCCATAATCTCCCAAGGCAAAGCGGCATTGATTTTTTTTCTGAAGAATATGCTTGAAGAGAAGATATTGAAGGAACCTGGTGAAAACAAATTCTCAAAAGGCAGGTTATCACCTGAATGATAAGCTGCAACAACTTCAAAATGACCTATGAGACATCTGCTAGCGCCATTGACGCTCGTCACGACGCTGCAGGTGGTCGTAGAATATGTTGAACCTCGGTGTTCAACGTATTGGAAAGCAGGAAAAAAAGTTGAGTCGATTTCAACTTTGTGTCTCGTTTTGCTTTGCCAGCAGAGGACAACTATCATTGCGTAACACACTATAGGAGCTTTCTTTTGTAGATGAATGTGCTTCCTTCCCTTCAATAGATTGAAATAATATTTCACCAAAGATGAAAATATGGGAAATCGAGGCGTTTCCCTAGCCACTTACCCATTTACTGGCAAAAATATTTTCAACTACCGCGTTCTTGTGTCTGCATGGTGTGGGTTTTATTGTGGAGAGGGGGAGGGGGCGTTCCAATACGTGCTTTTTCGGTTCGAGCGTAGTGAATGCCTGACTTATTCATTTTGGCGATTGAACAGCAACATGTGACACCTGCTCCTGCATCAAGCGATCCAGTATCTGATCATACAGTAGAGATCTTAGAACAACTTCCAGCATCCTAGTTAACCTGCCTCGACCGAAACGATCGAGCAAGTTGGCGAAACTGCCTTCCGATACGTCGTCTCAGCATGGCTGCACAGTTAAACACTCAACTGTGGCACAAGAGCGAAGTGACTCGAGAGAAGAAAAAAGAAAATAGACGTTATCGGTGAAGCTTCTTTTTCCCCCATTTCTCCGGCGATTGGCAAGTCTTCTCTGGATCGTCTCATTTTATGATAATCCAATTTTCCTCGGTTTTCTAAGCATCCTCAGGAGTATTTTTTGCCACATTTCATAAATGAACTCCTTCCGGATGTGTGCTCAGGAGTTATCTTCAGTGGATATTCGTTCATCGATTACGTGAATCTGATCCACATTCTTCAACGCCTTGATGTCGCCTTCTTTGCCGATGATCTTCGTCCATCTGACAAGAAGGTGAAAATACAGTTCTGGAATTTTCTGGAAGAGCTAGAATTCGAAAATTTTTTCAGACTGAAGAATGGTAATCGAAGAATGGTTGTCTTTCAAATAGAGCTGAAACTCTCAGCTACCTGATTCAAGTCTCTGCTGTCCAAAAAAGGGCGAATTCTGATCCATCCGAAGCGTCTTAAAATTGCATATTCGTCCTTTCGTCAAAGCATTGACGTGAACATGTATAATGGATAGATACTGAATGAGTTCGGAAGAAGAAAGGTAAACAAGTGAAATGTATATTCATAGTTCCCGCGATCAATCTCGAAGTGGCGAACCGATGAAGTCGTGAATTTTAGATACGAAAAAGAACGGCTTTCTCTGAAAAAGATTTGAAAGGTTATTCATCTTATTCATCTTTCCATCATATGAAGCCGTTGTGTTGAGATGATCAGCCCATGAGAGGCCTGCCAACGTTGGTTGTACATGCGCTTTCGTGACGAGGGCTGCCGTAGAAAGTTAACAGGATGTAATGAGTGCTGTGAAAACAAATTTATTCATCATGGGGATCCTGTAATGGGTTTAGTGCGAGTTGGTTCTAATGAGTGGGGGAACATGGCAGTTTAATTCATTGCAGGGTGACCAATGGATAATCAGTTTCATTTTTTATTATTCATTCGGCTAACTATTGTATCCATTACACGCTCATTACCTGATCACTTGCCCCAGATTTTTGGCATCGACTGCACTTTTACTGTTTATGCAAGTTAATTAGAAATGCCATTCATCCTATATGCAGCTCGAAGCTTTGACCTTAAAAAAAGAAGAAATTTCAGAGAGAATATTCACTGAATGCATTGAATAAATATTTGATTTTAACTAACTCCAGCCGGCATGTACGCCAAGTCAATCGAGAAAGAACAAGTGCGGAGTTGAGGGTAAAAATTTAATTCATGGCGAAAATTAGAGCGGTAAGAATGGCTAGATGGAGGAATGTACGATCGTGGAGCTGCAACTCCGCCAGTGATTCAGAGCCCATGCCCATGCCCAAAGCACATGGTGCCGCTGCCGGAACGGAAGGGTTGACAAATCCTGAAAGATGACCGACGAAGCCTAGCGGATTTTTCCCCCTTCCCCCTTTTTTTTTCTTCCTTCGATTTCCGTTCAGGTGCATGCCCCACCCTCATCCATCAGATTTCCTTCCGACCCTGTTTCCCTCCTTTCTTCCCACCAACACCTTCTCTTCCTCTGCACGGCCTTGCCTGCCTTGCACAGCCTTCGATCGTAACAAACCATTATGGATTTTCACTTTTCAGGGAGGAAAAGGTCAGCATTAATTCAACATGATTTTGATATTGAATTAGAGCAATCAAAGACCCTCTGAACCGTCAAAGCGGACGGAAGTAAGCATTCTATCTCCAAATATAAATTCCTTCCAAAGTCGAAAGTCGACACAGTCCGAATGGATGGGCAGCATATGGGCACAGAATGTCATATGGGGTAAAGGGTTGTTTTCACGGGCTTATGCGACTCGAGGACTATTTGTGGCATAATGGAACTGGCTATCCGACACCAATGTAGGGGGCTATCGCATAAAAGGGGGTTATCTCCCAGATGAATTTGTCTCTTTTTCTTTCTTCTCCCTCTCTTCAGTAAGAGGCAGCAGGTGGAGCTGGGAATAGGGGCATTCCTCATCCAGCTAATCCATGCCATAAAACACGTGTCCACGACGACCCTCGGTGTCTGTCGCTGCCCTTCCACCTGGGAGATCGAATACGGTGTTTCATCTCCATAGCCTGTGTTCCTCAATGATGTGTCTTGCAGCAGAATTCCTTTCGACTCTTTGGCATAAGGAACTGCTTAACCTGTGAGAGATGGAGGAATAAATAATAAAGTATTTTTATTACTTATAAATAAATAATAAAAATTAAAATAAATAAATAACGTATTTCATCTGCTAGCAGCGTGTGATGAAAAATAAGCTGGAAAGTCCTATCCAGTATAGCGGACCTCCTCTCATGAAAATGAAGCAGGGCTTCATTTTCGCACTTTATAGAACTTTTTTTTTGCAATTCGATTCGATCGAGTCTGTCAGTTGCATTATTTATGTTTACTCTTAGAGTGTTCAGGAGCAGGTTTTACCGTGGCAGTGTCAATTTTGTCTCGTTTTTCAGCGAAAATGTTCGGGCGCCCCTGTTTTCAATTGCAGATCAGCATTGAAGATGCTCTGTCACTGTCAGATGAGACATGCAGATTTCTCTCTCCCTCTCTCCCTCGCTCCTTTCTCTCTTTCTCTTTCTCTTTCTCCCTTTCTCAGTTTCTCCCTCCTTGTCGAGTTTAAAATTTTTACCGTCTAGAGTAAAGAAAACTCAAGTCCACAAGGGTTTCCATCGCAAGGGAGCTTTGACATGGCAGCATACTCGTATGAAATTTGCAATATCATGCCTCTTCGGAAGAAGACTTGGCATTCCCAGAAACCAATGCACCAATTGAGAGGTTTTCGCAGAATTTAAATTAATATATTGTCAAATACTCTCAAATGCTATGCGAAACGGTCAAGGTTACTTTGTCAGATCATTTTTTTAAATCTCAGTTGCATTGAATTCCATGAGCCGGAAAACTACGAAAATGACTTAGAAACTGCTAAAAATCGATGAAGTGAAAATACTTTGCATTAAAATGGTTGAAGAAATGTTTCTTAGGAACTGATTCTGCTCTTGACTGCTGCAGATCGAGGGGACGCGTTCTTCATTTAAGGTGTCGAACTCAGGGACACACACATGGGTTCCTATCACCACGAGAGAGGCAGGCTTTCCTACTTATCCTGGTCAAGCCAACAACGTACAACTACTAGAATCAAGCCAAAACACACTGTTTGCAGCAATCATTCTAATAAAATCACACTCTTTTGCACGATATCCCCGAAATCGAATTACGATAGAACTCCCGTAATCCTATATTTTGCAATCATTCTCCACAATACACTCTCATGCCTTCAGTCACCGAAACTTGTAATGCTTACACAACACAAACATCTGATGTGACCAGAATCTATATCAGTAATGAAAAGCTAATTTTTTTGTCTGGAAGGGAAGAAAACACCTCGATATATTATTAGAGCACCACGGCTCACCTTCATTTCTATTAGATTAGGATATCCAAATCCGATGTCGTTTAACCCTTATCCGGGCAAGGTATTTTTGTGACACAAACGGGCAAGGCCAAACATTTTTAGAATTTTTTTCCTTAAAAGCAAATCCAAACTTTAAAAGTTCGTTTCTGAATTTATGGATGACTGTCTATGAAACCTATATCAAATTTGAAGAATATTTTGAAAAATTTGCAGAGAGTAATGAAATGAAATATACCCTGGGGGAGTCTAATGGACCCCCCTTGCCCGGATAAGGGTTAACTGATGATATTTGGGTAGTAGCTCTCCGATTGTAAAATAGTGACTATAGTTATCAGAGGTGAAGCGACAATTACCTCTAGTGCCTGTAGCGATGAGAAAACTGGGACATCTCTATCGGGGCTGGTTCTCGAGTTTTTCTCTGTCGGATAACCGAACTTTCGGGTGATTTACGTTCGGGTGACTGCCATTTGGAAAATCCACGCTCTAAAATATTCCAAAATGTTCACTTAATTCACCTACCATTACCCAATGTATTTGGGGGGGGGGAGGGGGGGGGGGCTGGCAACAAAATCAGTCTTGGAGGATTTTGCAGCTTGCTCTCTCTCTCTCTCTCTCTCTGAAAGGCGTAATTTATGTTTAATTGTATGCATTCATCCACGCATAAGGAATGTTGAACTGAAGTTGGAAACTTAGTCGTTTTAAGTTAACTTTGATTCGATTTTTGTCCAAGTGGGGTCAATGTACAAAGTTGATTCCCGACATATTTTGAGAGCTCCGATGATTTTTAGCGCATCGTGTTACTCGAAGCCATAAATGATACGCTGTATATATATTTTTTCTTTTTTTTTATAATTCAGATCGGAAAGGGAAACTTCATAATTGGTTGATCCAGAAAGTTACAAATGTCACCATAGTTCAAAGAGTAAGCTTGGAATATGCATGGGGCTGGTCTTTCTCAAAATCATGTAGAATCATATCTGAATCTGCTATTTAAACAGACCAAAGTTCATTTGCTGGCCCATACAGCCATACCATATATCAGGTTGTAAAGGTGAAATTTAGACATTTTCCAGAAAACAATTTATTGACAATTAACTCTACAACGACTAGAGTGCAGTCTTGCGTCAATGTATCTGTTGTAGGTTCACGATAAGCACTCACGCCCACAANAGAGTGACCAGTGGGCATTGTGGGCGTGAGTGCTTATCGTGAACCTACAACAGATACATTGACGAAAGACTGCACTCTAGTCGTTGTAGAGTTAATTGTCAATAAATTGTTTTCTGGAAAATGTCTAAATTTCACCTTTACAACCTGATATAATGTAATCCCCCAGTTTGTGCGAAAATGATGCCCTCTCACGCGGACGAGATGCAAGTAATTCTCCACGGCAGCTCGCAGTAACTCTTGGATGGATTTGTTTAGGAATTCTTATAGTCGTTCAGTCCTCTTGAAATAGCTGATGACTCAAGTGGCTTTTGGGACAGTTTCGACAGCTTTTTCACAAGAATGGCTGCTCAAGTACCTTTATTGCTTGCTGTTATTCTTAGCAATGGCGAAGTCTTACATATTACATAGGGTGATCAAAAAGTTCTAAGCCTGAGGCACTTCCAGTTGCAATACACCATTCTTGCTCTTCTCTTGAAGTGACAGATGTCTTTGATGGTGAGAGGCAAAATTTCATCTCACTTGTTGATTAACTCTTTCGCGCATGAATTATGATAATATATGAATTCAGGTCTGTTGATTTTTTTTTATGGTTCTGTTTGATGAATTAAACACCCTTTTGTTCGTGAACATAATTTTTAAAAAATTTTTCCGAAATCACAGAACCAAAAACAATTCTGTCCACTATAGTGAACACCATGCATTTTCGCTTTTGATGACATATACAGAGCTTTCGGAAAGCTCAATTACAAACCCGCAATTTTTCGACAGTTTCACGTGTTAACTCATTTGCAAGACTTGCAAACGAGTAATAGAATTTCCATAAATTGTATGGAAACTTTCCATGCAAATAAATCTATTTGCACGCGTTTGTATTTTGTTTCTTCTTTGTACGACCTCCTCGGGAGTCCTAACTACAGCCCTGCACTTCAGTTTGGGAAATGACTTTTATTTTGTCCCAAGTCGAGACGCATGCCTATGTGCCACGCTCACTTCTCCTCATGTCTCAGGAAGGTAAAACTTGACTGCAGTCGATTGGCAAGGATGGTGCCGGTTGCGAAATTTTTGCGGGTTGCGAACTCTTCTAGCCGTGGTAGGGGAGTGACCTATTTATTGAAAGATAACCTTCTTGGAAAAAAATATATTATTGTCTCTTATATCATCATTGAGGTGCAGGACCACGTCAACCCACAACCCAAAATCTGATATAGGGTCACGCCCTCCGAGATCGCCTTGGCACAAAATTATGGACAGATAACCTGAGCTACACGCCTAGACCTACTTTTGTTGAGGAACATCGCCATCGTCCAAACCCAAAATTTCCTTGCGTGTATCGACATCACTCTGGTCTGACTCTGAGGTCAACATTCTTAGCCAATAGCGTCAACTCTCTCCCTATTCAGAGTCGTGAGGAAAAGCGTCAAGAGCTTCAATTGTTTTCCAAAGTAACGAATGGAGAGGGCAGGGAAATTGCATATCATAGAACCTTAGAAGTTACAAATTCATGGTGTCCACAGTAATGGACGTTAATATATTCTCCTTTGCATTCGCAATAATGTGCTGGAAACATGCGACTAATTGAAAAATCACTTTACTTAACATTTCTTAACTGAAAAATAATTCGTTACCGCCTTCAAATCACACGAACAATTGTTATTGACTTTTTTTTCTGAACTGCCCGTCTCTTCCTTCCATGCGGCGTTATTGTGGGAGTAAAACGTCACATATTCTTCTTTTCACCAGCTATTTCCCACAACATGTATTAAACATCAATAGCATACAATGAACATCAGTGCACTGAAGTTGAAATCATGCACTAGAGTCATAAGAGTGAAGCCACCTCTGGGCCCATAAGTAGTTAACGTTGCGTCCACTACAGTGGACTCTATGCGTGAAAGGGTTAAAGACGGCTTCTATGAATTTTTTTTCAATATGTTACGAAGGGGTCAGCTTCAGGGGTATTAAAATTGAGAAAAATGCTATGATGAATTCTACAAACCCTTAAGAAGTCAATCTCCCAGCAGATTTTTCAGCAGCTGAGAGGGTTGAGTCCTACTGAAGAGCAAGAATGGTGTATTGCAACTGGAAGTGCCTCAGGCTTAGAACTTTTTGATCACCCCACTTAACGTTAGGTGCTGTGGCGGCCATATTACCATGAACTCATCTATGTCCAAACAAACGTGCTCTAGTCCTATGTTCCTACTTATCTCGGGTGCAGGGAAAAAAACGCACCGCTGTTTAAGTCGGAAATTGGTCATTGCCACGGTAATGCATGTTCCAGGATGCATACATCTACGCCTCAATTTGCATATAAATATATTTTAAAATCAATTTTACTCCTCTGGTTTAACCACAGCAGCATATTGGAAGTTGGGAGTAAAACTTATGGAAATCCCCGCACGTTGTTAGCCTCTCGCCGAAAAGGGAAGCCAGTACGTTTGATCGTTTTCGCTCTAATTTGTTTAGCACATCAGTTGTGATCATGCAGTTGTCCTAGGCAAACAGAGCAGCGTGTGTGTTTTCAGGACGAAATCGGCGATTCTTCAATGAAAACAACAACTGAATGCTGTTTCAAGGCACAAGCCCGTCCGTTCATCCATTTCAGTGAGTCTCTTTGGACTGACTGGGATTTCGAGACATTTTGCTATCGAAATTTGTTCGGGTACACCAGTTGACAGAAAATTCTAAAGAAAAAATGTACATAATATTAAAAAAGCATTTGGATGCATACCAAGTGAGACAAACACTGTATTCACCGTTTTTCATACATAAGGATTCAAAGAGCGACGCATTTTGTTCTCCGCACCCAGTATTCCGAACGCTCTGAACAATCTTTGCTTCTCTCATTGATTAGGCCTAATCTCTCCTTCTCAGATCCACATCTCGGGAAATTGCTGACCCATCAAACAAGGATGACGCAAAGAGAAAAGAAGGGAAAAAACACTCTCTGGAGCACTGGTGAGATGTCCAGGTGTCCATGGAAAGGAATGGACAGTGGCGGAAACCGACGAGGAGTCTACGGTAAGTTCCGTTTGCAGGAAAACATTGTTCACTACGGTTGGCTCCGTGTTTGCAACGGCAACACTTCACTCCCCTTCTCTTGCACAAATAAACAATCCTGTTAACACGTGGTACGGGGAAAGAAGTTGGAATAAGTAGGATATTCTCGGTTGGGAAGAGGGTTGGGTGCCTGGGGGGGCTCTGCAGCTGCAGTCCACAATCAATCTCCTTACAATAGGAGCTGTTTATGGGAATGGGCGGGGCTTGTGGGTCTGCCCTATTCCGATTCGTCGGCAGTGAAGGCATAAGGCAGGGCTTCTTCTTCCCCTCCCACTGCATTCCAACCGAGCCTCCATCCCTCCACTTCTTTCTCTCATATATTTTATTCAAGCTCTGTGTTCGTATGTGTTCTCACGTATCCACGAGTGTTTAATTAGGACAGGCACGAGATTAGTGAAAGGAGGAGGAGGAGGAAGACGTTGATTGCTTTCCGAAGCACGTGCCGTCGTGCAGCCTCCGACGGTAAGAAGTCCGGACACTCCATACTACACTCCTCTCATTCATGCATCCCCAGAAACTGGAGACATTACGACTGGCCGTTATTCCTAGTAGCATACTCGCATAGACCTACAGGTAGTTGCTCGTGGCACATGTAGTCTAGGTTCATTGGATAAGAAAGATGCGCTAGGCCTAGTCCTGTTCTTCAGAATCAAATTCACACATGATTGGTTTCGGGAACCGGCTGAAGGTTTCATTTCAGTCACCGCAATAATCAGTTTTCATGACTGACCTTCCAGTCTGCAATTGGCCTACAGGGTTAATATGAACGGGACTCTAATTTCTGGACATCTCGTGTGTTGCATTTTGCAATCATGGAATGGAAACAATAGAGTCCTACCAGACGACGCTTGATGGAGTCCTTAAGCTCCAGTTGCGTATCTCTGTAGAAGCATGCAGAAGTGGCTACTCCGATTATATTTGATGTGAAGCTATTCTCCACAAAATTAAAGACAAGATTTTTGCTTCGATGCCTGCTCGACAGTAGAGCATTTACACCTGGCATGAACATGCGGAGTTGAATGCATGCCCTGATGTGCGTTCGTAGAATAGCCATTCTCTCAATGAAGGCATTACGTTTGTCTGGAACATCGATGTTAACAATAAGGAACTATATCTCTAATCACTATTGTAATTCTCATTAATAGCACTTGAGAGATAAGAAATGTAAGAATATCTCTGACAAAAATGATTAAACTATGATTGAATATGCTAGTTTTTTGTGGCAACATTTAATCAATTATTTGATGACCTTTTGAGGAGTGTGGGCCTCCTAACAGGTTATTGCAGGGACAGAGAATGGCCCTTCAGTGCAAGGGGAAGGGAAACAGCTAGGAAACGTTTTTGTACTGTGCTTGCTTGCATTTCTTTCTGACCTTGACACGAAGAATGGACAAAGGAAACATTAAGTTCTTAATATCCACTCCTTCTTCCGGATTTCGGGCTCTCGTTGCGTCATGCCTTGAATTGTGGGTGTGAAGCCGATCCTTGGAGATTGCTATGATGGGGGAAGGGAAACCATGCAAGCTATAAAGAAGCAATGGGGCCCCTCGTGTTCGGCTCATTGAATCTTCATCAACCATGACTGAGTCTCGTCATCTCCGTCTATGTACCGGGTGTCACAAAAGAAACACTTCATGACTTCCTCCTCCAGTCACGGAGGAAAAGAGCGTTGAGAGAAGGAGTTCAATTTTTCTTGCTCGCTGCAAGTAGGTGAATTTTGCTCCGTCTCTCGTAATATTGCCTTAGCATCGTCACGAGGATAATCACGCAGGCAGTGGAGTATGCAAGATTTTCACAAAGTTGGGGGGTGGAGGGGAACTCAGTATTACGGCAGCTGAATTATAGCTGGGTGGTTGCCACGAGGCCAACTTGTGGCAGTGGGGGGAGGGGTTCAGGCTCCTTGAGTCCCCTCTTCCCCTCCCCTGCGTGCACATCTGCACGCAAGTAATAACTATAGGTAGTATTCATTCCACCATTCAATCTAGGATATATATTTGCAAGCCACCATTTGATTCTTTGAAACTTGAAAAATGATGTTGATGGCAGAAATGCCTCGTTTTCCTCGACCTAGTTCAGTTAAACTTTTAGCATGACCTTTTTTTTAGAACTGGAAGTGCGATCCAAAAATTGTAAACCCCTATTGATCGCAGCTTCGTCGAGTTCATCAGATTCTTTTTTTTTTAATGCTTGGATCTTGTCAAATTTTCTGCGTACCATATAGAGTTGAGGTTTGAGAGAGAGATTTGCTTCATATACCTCCTTGTCCCCTGGACGCAACAAAAGAAGTTGCATTTTGCATGCGGTATGTCATTCAATTCGAGACGTCATCCCATAGCAAGCTCGTTCTTACACCATGCGCCTCCGCAACCCATGTAACTTACACTCCTCGAAATTAGTTCAATTTGGTCCAGTCTTTATCATTAAATGTTGCCTTCCTCCAAGTGACCGCCTCCATGGCCATATATTTCACATAGAATGATGAAGTCTCTTGTCTTTTCGCATTTATTTCCATCGTGCTTGGTTTTTTCAGCCGTAGTACTGCAAAGAAATTCATTGAATTGCAGAGGTGAACCTTAGCCTTCCCACGTAGCACACCCTTCCCTCGGTCCAGCGGTGGGCAATTGTCGGCGAGAGCGAGATCGCGACGAGGGCAGCAGAGTGGCAATGCTAGTCGAGCGCCCATCATAAATCGGTCTTTGGCCTTGTCTTGTCTTTCCAGAAGCTGGGCTAGAAGTAGCAAGCTGACCGAAAGTAGTAGGAGTAGTGGGACTTTGATGGCAAATTTCACATATATGGTCTCAAGCCACTAGTTTCAATGTTTGCAGTCCACTGCAGCTGTGCTGCCTGGGTTTATTCCTCAATGGTGGAGGTAAAAGGCAGAAGAATCTACTAGTGCAAATTGGACTGCAGATAGATTGTTCTCATCAGCATGCGAATCACCAAAATCCCATACTAAAAGCAATCGATCGATATTCAGGTGTTCCTTTGACTTACTTGGAAGATTGCTTGATCTATTCAACGGAATGGGCTAATTCTCATTTTCGATCGGAAGGAATACTCGAACGGCATTAGAAGTATTTTAACGCCATGCATGGACCCTTGTCTCAGCATTCAGGACCGAGAGCGGAGGAAATGGTCTTGCAGCTCTCTGTCTTCATGCACTTCCTCTCCCTTGGTTCTGCCTCTCCCCATCCAATCAATCCGTGGCTAACATCGCCATACCTTGCCTGCCTATTGCATAGCTTTACAGTTGCGCAGGATACGTGGGAATGAGAGGAGCCTATTCGGAAGATTTATTATAGAGGATATTATTGAGTCGAAGCAACCCATCATCCGTATTGGCTTGAGCCATCGGTATTCACCTATCAAACGATTCCGGGTTGGTCCTGAAAGAACAAAGAATCTCCTGGACAGCAGGCCAGGTGAAAGTCTTCATCATGAAACGACTTCTCGAGCCGTATAGACGCGTATGTCACAGTTACTTCAGAAACTAAGCGTTAAAAAATAACCAATGTTTTACTCTAACGATAGCAAAACGAGGAAGTCGGAGAGGTACGGGGGTAGCTGAGTAGAGCTATGGCGGGAATGGAACCAGCACCCCTCGGAATATTCCTCCATCTCAGCTACTGTCTGCAGGGATCAGCCTGCTTTCTTCTCGGCTTTCTTCCGCGCTAGCCTTACTGGCGAAGAGGCTTCTTTGCTCTTCCCATCATTTCCATCATGATATTTGCGTAAAGTCATTCCTTCTTTCCTGACAACGTGCGAAAAACGACACTTATAGAATGTTTTGCTTTCGTGGGATATTTCGGAAAATACGATGGTTACTCTGGCACCATACGCATGCTGCATGCTTTTATCCGTTGTCTATCCGTTTACTGTTGTTTCGTGATTATCTATTATTGTGTAGTGATACTTTTTCTGGGTAAGCTGTTATTTTAAAAATACCCCCATCGACGAGCCCAGAATATTTATGTGACAATGAACGACGGGAAGGGGATAGAAGTCACATGCAACGAGTATCTTAAGGTAAAACGTACGAAGCAGAAGTACATGCTAAGCAACGAAGCAGAAGTAAAATATAATATAACGAGACTGTGCCAGAGAACGAAACAGGAAGCACACTTTGATATCGTCTTAAAGATTTTCCAAAATATTTCTTCCAAGCCATAGGCAGAGGTATTGAGTACTGTATATGCTCGTAATCTCAAGACACAATTAAAAATCATTCGCACTCGCTTTCCTGAAGGCCTAGACTATATGATTAACAAGACCATTCAGTTCTAGTCTATAAATTACCCTGAACATCGAGATCATTTGCATTTCCTACTATCTCGCAGGCATGAGTCAAATTGGATCACTCACGGCACAAACAGAAATTTGGAGTAGCAATAAATCCATTCCGAGTTGTGAATTCGATTTAAATATGAAGTAAGCTTTCGCATTTTTGAAATGGCTAATCGGTAGGTCAACTATAAGTGTAGCAGAATTGGGGGATACAACTGAAACAGATTGGACAAAGAAGCATAGGCAAGACGAAATCGAAGGATTAGAAATAGGAACAAAAAAATTAGAGCTCCCACAGGTACTTCCTTTCTTTGAACTTTGAATTCTCAAAGAAGCGAAATGAAGTACATTTTCCTATGCGTACCTACTCGGAGAGCTTCTTCACGTAGCTAAATTGAAGTTTCTACTTATCAATTGAGAGAAATATTTCTTTGAGCGGTTAACTTTCTGCAAGCCATCATGCAAACATGTGCCGCGTTCGACTGTAATGCCCAGGCGCCATTTTTCTACGGGCATTTCTCGCGCGCCATCTCTCTCTCACTCTCTCTCTATTTTTAAATGCATTAAAAGGAATTACTAAAAAAAATATAAAGGTAATACGGGTATGAAAACATAAGAGTGGAAGGTGCTGTGGCGGGGAAGAGGAAACTGAGGACAAAGAAATAGAAATGAAATTGACCGCTCTACAAACTCCACAACTCTTCTCCCCTCCCCTCGCCACCCTACTTCCCCTACCATTCCCTTCCCCCTCCCTCCCTGTTTGCTGAAAAAAAACTCGGAAAATGCGATATACACTGGTATTTGAATGTAGAGGTAATGGTAGAATGTATTTCTTTCGTGCATCGCAGCCTATGCTGAATCCAAAGCAAATACAACTTTAAACTAAGTCGAAATTTTCGTTCAATGTAAAAACGATGTATCTAAAAAGCAAAAAAAAAATCAGTTCCTCGCCCATGCTAAAAATTTCATCTAAATGAGGAGTTATTCCGAGACTGCTCTTACACGGTCCGAAATGGGGTCCGTGATGTTTCGTCAACGGGACATTTCATTTGCACAAAAGAACTCCATTTTAATTTGCTGACAGGTCATTTAGTTGACAATTTAAAATACGTCATTATCAATGAATTCATAAATTCGTCACGTTATTCACAAAATCAGGTTATGGGGTATTTCGCTCACCTCAACCAGTTGACACGAAGGTGGTTGTCATAGTCCAGGTAGACCGCGCCATGGTTACTGAGGTCGGCTGACAACGCTTCTGGTTTTTCGTTTCAAATACCTTGAAAACAGATTTCCTCAAGATGGGGATTCCGCAGAACCAATAAGTCGATGAAACGGTATGTCGACGGAACGCCCCCCTTCTCAAAAAGGTGACCACTTTTTTTTTTTTTTTTTTTACAGTGTCTGTTTCGTTCCCCGTTTTGTCGGTGAAATGGTATGTAATCGTAATGGCTTGTCGACAAAGTGGGTAGGATCGGTCTAAATGTTGCCTACATTTTTGAGATGAAGAGCGAGAAGAACTCTCAGTACGAATAATTCCTGGGACATGGGACTACGGACTCTAATGATGTGGCTTCATTCGTGCAACCGCGGCGTGATTCAGTTCAGTCACACACGTTTCTGTCAATGCTTGATTCTGAGCCTTTTTCTTCTCCCTTCATCTCAACATTGCCATAGTCTTGATATGATATGGACATTACAATTTTCAACAGGAGCAATTTTTGCAACCATCCCTGAGGTGACTGAAAGGTGAACAGTGGA
Organism: Darwinula stevensoni; assembly: GCA_905338385.1. NCBI lineage: Eukaryota > Metazoa > Arthropoda > Ostracoda > Podocopida > Darwinulidae > Darwinula > Darwinula stevensoni. The sequence continues at coordinate 7,173 of CAJPEV010000663.1, read as the reverse complement.
GAAATGTAGACATTTATTGTCCATACTTAAAATGCGAGCCGCCCTCATCCGTCAGGCTTACTGGGCCCCTTCTTTGGAGGCATCTAAGAACTCGGAGCTGGAATATATATATACAATTTTTTTTTTCTACCTTTGACCTAGAATCCATTGATGCTGAGGCGTTCGAAGGGCGTATATCAGAAACTCAGAAATGTTAGAAATGACCCTCAGCTGGGTCATTTCTAACACTCGTCCGTAGTGATAAAAATACAAGGCATTACAGTAGGCATTCCAGAGGCTCCTGAGTGTTGATGAGCAGGTGTGGAAATCAATACTCGAGTTCGTGACGAGCCTTTTTCTGTCTTCGTTAGACTGCTTTAGTCTCAGTACTTTTTCGCTGAAAAGCGGATTGAAGGTAAAATATTAGACTTTTCCCATGTCATGGGCCCTTTGCTTCAGTGAAAGGGAAGTGGACGGTCATCTTCCTCTGATGCAATTGTGCTAAAGAACGGCAAGGAAAGCGGACAATCTCACCCATGATGCTCTCTACAGTGAACAAGTATTGAAACGTTGTCTTGTGTTTCTCAAATCAGGACAACCTTCTCACACTTGTTTCACTCGTTGTGAAAAAGCAAAGGATTAAGAAATAGAGCTAATGTCGAAAACTCTGGACTGCACGCCATCCATCTGTACGTAGGCCATAGGATTCCGCAAATTGAGAGTACATCTCTGTTCCCCTAAAGATATCCTTCGTCCATCATCCAATATTTGGCGCTTACCTGACTCACAATTGAAAGTCCAGTGCTCTGTCGTGTCTAGTCGCGAGCAAAAAGGAGCAGACTGCACTTAGAAAGAGATATATAGGAGGAAGCAGTTGATCGAGTGGAAGGCATCTGAATAAACGGATACGGCAGCTTATCTTCTTAGACACAGGGGATGTATTGGCGGAGGTGTTTTTCCAGCCATGTTATCCGGCATACCATGACGTCATTCTCTCGACTGCACGTGCACGTTTCCCTCTCTCCCGCAGTGATGAATAGAGGGAAGGACTGGGTGGGATGGGGAAGTGTGGATTTGTGTGAACGGAACCTCGCATTTTCTCCTTTTTCTCCCCTCCTCCCTCGCTTCGGGGAAGGATCAAGAAAAACCACGATGTTCGAAAGAAGAAAACGTCCCCTTCCGTGCAAATAACATTTTCGGTTACGTTACACATTAGGCCTATATTTGCTTCCTGCACCGAAGACTTTTCACCACTTGTAAGTGTCCTGGATCATTTTGAAAATATGTGAACTCCAGGAGCGCAGGATAAACTCCTCTGGCCCTGAAGCTGATTTCTAATGCCTTCTATGCACTCAGATGTGATGTCCATGAAATGAACGAAGAAAAAATAATGCGTTGCAACTCGTTGTTTCAGCTTGTTTTTGCCTGCCCTTTCTTTTATGGCACTCAAGAATCGGAAATGACGTGAAGAGGATCTGAGGACCGCACCCTACCGTGCAGTCGTGAAAGCGCCCGCTGCTGGATTCACGATAAGCGTTAGGGGAGAGAATCTTTCCGCGAAGAGTTCCCTTCCTCGACGTCATCAGACATCATATCGTTGATAATCCGACAAAGGACGAATACGCGCTTCTGAAATAATTAAGAAAGCAAGAATTTCCTTTTTTCAGCCAGAAGACTAATAACTGAGGAATATTCGCCTGTGCACCAGGGAATCGTTTGTGAAAAGACGAGTATCCCCCGATAATTCGAGATTATTCAATCTGATAATAGGGTGAATTCGTGCTATTGCGAACAATTTTGCAATTTTTAATTCGCCTTTTGTCAGATCATGGACAATATGGTCGACTCACCGAAAATATAGGATATACTGCCGTCATTTCTTGAGGCGTAAATGAGAGGGGAGAAATCTGACGATCATCAAAAAGAGCTTGGATCCTCAGGACATCATTCTCCAGGACAGTTTTCAAGGGAGTTTCTCATCAAAGTAGAGGGTCTGAGTACAGGAATATTATTTCCAAAATTAGTAGGGTTATTAAAAGTTTAAGAGAATTTACATTTATCTTTTGAAGTATCTACAGTTTGGATCCTTCATCTCTTTTTATGTGTCATGTTCTTTAAGTTGGAACTTAACGGCAATAGCCGACATACGCATTGGTTGGGATTTTGTTTGCTCGCTCTGCTCCTGAAACATTCACGCTGCTACATTTTTCTTTATACAATAGACATGGTAAGCTGCTGTCTTCAAATATTCATAGTTTGAACAAGGATGAATACTATCTAGAGCATGATGACAAATTAAAAGGATGAATTCTCAGGCATATAACTTTTATTGACCCATCCAGGTATATGAAGATGAATCACGAGGAGAATGATGCACAAGATGGAAATGGAACCTAACTTATTTTTTCACGCTGACTCATGCACATGTTCTCCAATGGTGTCTCTGCTGTACTTTCCGATTCGTAACCTACTTTTTATGGTAATGAATGCAAGATTCTTCCAACAATATTTGAACACTAAATGAGAATGTGTGGGAAGTGCGCCAGAAATGATGTACATGATGTTTAAACTCTTCCATGGAATAGGTTTTAAGTTTGTATGCTGAGCCCCAGTACAGTGTTCGCCGAGCCTTGGTACAGACCTTTATGATTGTCTTAACTGATAATAATATTAAGTTATGCAGATCAGGCGAAATTCATTCTGATCGAGAAACAGGAAATTAGGGGAAGAAAACAAAATGAAAACTAGGACCCGAAACTTTCTGCTTGAGTGGAAATATAAATAAGTGAAAAGTGAATAAAGTTTTTCCCCCGAAAACTATTGAAAGTTCGAAGAAGCAAAGCTACGTTATCCCCCACGTGGACGAATCCTCCGTAAGCGAAATATCGGACTTAGGAAAGGACCTCGGGGTATATGCGTCTGTGCTTCACGAAAGGAGGCGTCTTCTCATAAATCTATCGTAAAGAGAAGACTAATCCAGCAAATATCGCATGTGTCCTAATTACTGAGAAGGTTGATCGTTGAAATTTTACTTGCATGAAACGAATAATGAATGGAGATTCGTTAAGCTTGAGATTTCCATTATATTTGTGTTCTTGGAACGATCTCTTCCTGAGAAAACAGTGATCCTGCTCCGGACAAAGGGAACACGGAAATTTGTCAACTCAAATACGAAAAGTACACAAGGCTGAGTCGAACCACTTGTATACTCTGATTTAAAAAGAAGGAATATATAGTATTATTTTTTCTTTGGCGCTATGAAGTCCATAGAAGAAAACGAGCATCGTCCACGGAACGATGATGAGCCGTTAGTGAACATCACGATATGGGAGATGGAATAAAATGAATTCTCATCCCGTACATCCGCCGTCTCATTGAGTCCCATCCCACGAGTGGTCGGTGGCGAAACATTGCACCAGTTTTCCCTTCAGTGATCAATGAAGAAAATATGAGCGTGACGCCTTTATTGATCATGGCACACCGGATAGAGTTGGAAAGCAGAGAATAGGGAATGACGTCTTTGAATCATCACAGATGTGATAATCGAGGTGATGGTCAAGGATCTTATGCCTAATTTAAATCGTTTTTCTCGCAGAGCTTGATCATCTAAATCCGGTGATTCTAACAGAGTCTTTTTTTTTGCCAGTTTCTGTCAAGGTGGCAGTTGAAGGATGAGGACATTGAGTTGCCGTTACTCAGTTTTTGTCAAGGATGGCTTATCGAAGGCCTTCTATCCGATTGCAGAGCTCGAGAACTGGGATGAAGGAAAAGAGCAAGAATGCAGCTCGGACGAGAAGAGAGAAGGAAAATGCGGAGTTTCTGGAATTGGCGAAGCTTCTGCCTTTGCCGGCTGCCATCACGAGTCAACTGGACAAAGCTTCCGTCATCCGGCTCACCACCTCCTATCTCAAGATGCGACAAGTCTTCCCCGATGGTGAGTGCGTGTACGCATGGTTATGATGCATGGGAAAGGGAATGATGAAAAGAGGGTGAGATCGGGGGGTGAGGGGAAATCCCCCCGGTCGTCCTATTTGCTCAATCAAGTAATGGGCTCATGTCCGACTCCCGACTCCCAGCGGGAGGATTGAATAACGAGCGACTGTGGAGAAACGAAGCTAATCCTCACCATGTCCACTTCCCTCCATCATCATTATCAATACCCCCTTCTGTTGCGACCCGAGTCACAGGGTTCTTTTTCCTCTATTAATTTTTTTTCCATCTTGTTTTTTTTTTGTCTATTTAAATGGCTTTGACGAGGAATAATTGAAGAGTCTTCTTCATACGACTGCTCACTGAGTTCCTGTATTCCATGGCTGCTGAAATCTAATGCTTTTTAGGACACCAAGTAAGTGAATTTCTTGGCTGGAATGCTGACTTAGCTTGGAAAGCGCACAAAAACGGCAATGAAATACTCCATAAACTTAATAGAATATTACGCAAAATATACAGTCTAACAAGGAACTTCGCATCTTCGGTTTCTAAATGCTTCAGGTTTCTGCGATAATGGAATCTCGGAACTCAATGTACAGCTGTGAAAAGGAGATCTCTTCGATTAATACGTCCTTAAAGCCATTTAAGAGACCAAAAGAGAATGAAGATGAAAAATGTACTACAATGACAACGTTCTTCGGAGATCGACAAAGTATTTACATTTCATGTGAGGTGATTTCAGGTCCAGTTCCCTCTATAGTTTGAGTCTCCAGTTACATGGGCCTAAGGCAAGCACAAGTATCACAAGTAAAGCCGGGTGTTAATGAGGGTGGAGGTGCTGGAGAAGTGGATAGGCAGAGGTTGGAACCCAACCCGAATTCACAATGACGTGGGAAAGAGGTCCTCTGACAAACAGAGAGGGGTTTAAGCGAAGTGTATATCTGGAGCAAGTCCTTATCGGCATCCGAAAGAGGGGGGGGAGGGGTGAAGTGCATGTGCACTGTGCACTCCGGCTTCTCCCATTACACCTGCTTGCCATGCGAAAGCGGAAGTGGAAAAAAGAACATAGACGACCCTTGCTGCAGCTCTAGTCAAGTCGATACCACTCTATGGTATGGGTCCCTACCCTCGGAAGAAAACGACTGCAACCTTTATGTTTCGGCATTCTTCGGCGCTCACGCCTCCCTGCTTTCTTACTTCTCTAGGATAAAAATGTGACGTGTGAAGGAGAGAAAATTGATACTTATTCCTGCAAATCTGTGCTGAACATTTTTGAAAATTCATCGAGGATGCCGAAGACGAGGGGAATCGACCCTGTTCGATAAGGCTTGTAGCCAATGACGTACGCCCAATGTAACACATTCTATAAGACGGGTATTAAAAAACTAGTGAAACGCTGGAACAAATGCCTGAACATGTAAGGTGAATATCTTGAGAAGTAGCAAAAGACATGTACTTTCATCTGCATATAAGCCAATTTATTTGTGTGCAAAACAGTATCAGCGAAAAAAATCTATTGACCTTATTTTCCGACTTTCCCTCGTATATGCCGTCCCGTTACTTCACAAAATGCAATGGGATCGCAAGGCTTTCAATGGACCCCATGATATATGACGGGGGAAATGCTGATAACACGTCGATTTAGTCCTCAAGTGACGGTCATTACAGATTTTTGTGACTCCGAAGGCTGAGTGAAGACATGAAAGAGAAAGAAGGGATGCACCTGCGAAACCGACCAGTGGGGAGAAAGATAAAAAAAAGAGCGTTTAATCATCGTGGGGGATCTTGGTCGGAGGCGAAGGCGCTATAGAAACGGAAAATAGCACTGATAATGCCCAATTCCCTTCTCATCTTTGTCTTCTGCTGACGCACCCGGCCCGTCCCAGTTCATACATAGAATGTGATTTTGGTGATCTCGCAGCGATTGACTGGGAACAAGGGTTTATACAGCTGTTCAGGAAAATCACTGCTTCGTCGTAGTAGAATTCAACTGAGTTTCTATCTTCCTTCGAAAGGCTGAAGCTTGCAATAGCAAAGTCTAAATGTGGGAGACAAGAGCGAATAGAGCTAGTTAGTAAGTCCTGGATAACGGAACTTTTAGAATAATGGGAAAATACGAAGTTTTCCGTTGGACTTCCAGTATTAACCAAGAAGGCGTCCATAGCCGAAAAGACTTCCCAATCTCCTACTCTGCCCTCTTGTCTACACCCCGCAATTTTCACATTCTTACTGAAGATTCCCAATATTCCAGAATTCTCGGAAACTCTAATTGCCCCCTTCCAATAGGGTGTGTGAATGACTCGGCGTCAAGCCTGAACCCCTGGGGACCCATAATCGGAGCTCAACAAGAGATGCGCGTATTTCTGAGTTGAAGCACCGATGTGTTGGGGAAGGGATATCTTAAGCACTAAATCTCTAGATGTGGAACACGTGGGACGTGATATGTAGGATATGGAACCCCGATAGTGCAAGTTAGGCCCGGGTAACGTATCCTTGGGGTCCCATCGGAACAAGTAGAGTCTACCTCAGGGGTCAGGAGGGGATCATATGAGGTTACGGAGGAAGGGGCCAACATGGGCTGACGCTGGACAAGGATGAATTCGGGACTCCAGAGGAATCACAGAAGGGGGAAAAAAAGAGGGATTAGGGCAGGATCAGGACGACAAAAGTCGGGATGGGACGGAAGGCGACAGGAACTTTGTCTCTTTTCCCTCTTTTCGATTCTGAGTTCGGTTCTCGTTCGCTGAACAACTCTGTTCAACGACCAAAATGAAATCGAATCGTGTAGCCCCCCCCTTCCATTGATATTTCTTCCAGCGATTCTGTCCCTCATAGTGCCACGAAAGGTCCCGAAACTTCTTTTGCCATAGGGTAATTTGGGGGAATATGGCCCTACAAAATGAAACCTGGTCATCATGGTCCATCAAAGTTGAATTTGACTTTTACAATGTTTCTAAAATATTGATTGATTTGCTAAGTGCCAGCAAGGCGTATGCAAAAAAAACCAATGGTTATGGCCCCTTTGGGTCGTTTTCGAGTAGGTCTCAAGAGGCTATATTAACCCTATAGTTGGGGGAATATGGCCACTTCTGAAGAAACAACTCCAGGGTGTCCAGGAACGTGTGAAATATGCTGGAACATGCTGAGTACCTTGAAACACGATAAAGGACTCTCAGCAGTTGAAAAAGAAACCTTAACTGCACCGAGGACAAACAAAGAAGTCGACATCATTACCTGACTCGAGGAACCGTTGTGGAAAACAGG
>CAJPEV010000662.1:88574-101278 GCA_905338385.1 Darwinula stevensoni | reverse complement strand
CCCCCCCCCCCAAAAAAAAAAATAATAATAATAATAAAATAAAATAAAGCTAAAAAAAAGGGAAAGGCATTTTGCGACACCCAAGATCGGTAACTTATAGGAAACCATAACGCTAACGTTCCCCAATTGATCATTCATGAAATATTGAAATATTGAAATATTGAATTTCCCCAGACAGCACCCGGTACTTCAGCAAGTTTTTATTTATTATTTTTACTGCAATTAAAAATTACATCGATTGAGCGGTTCAAACGCGGCAACACACAGCTGAGGGGGGTTTAGCAGGGGCAAACGGCTAGAAGATAAAAGCGGTCGCTTTCGCCGTGTTGAACCTTTCGACCGGTCGCTCGATGGATCCTTCGGTGCATCGGCGTCCGCTTTTGCCACATTCGACACAACGTCCGTTCGTTTGGACTTGGTTCGATGCGTCGATACCGACCGATGCAGGTCGCGGCTGCGGTTGCAAGCCGAGGGGTCGGGATGGGTCCTTGTCGAAGGACGAACGGGAAAGGATAAGAGGGAATGCGATGGAGAGGCGATAGGGGAGGATGAATTCATTCATGCAAATGCAGGGGTCCTCTCTCTCCCTCTCTCTATCTTTTGCCACAGAGGCTGTCTAGATATGGAAGGAGTGCTGACAGCGTGGGCTTTTCTCTTACCCTTGTCCTCCCGCCATGTCCACGGTTCAAGGCCCAAGGTTTGGGCAGGGACGCCACGAGGCATTTCTGCCGGTATTGACACACCGATCCAAGCCGAAGCCAATGGCATATATTATTCCGATAGTGGCCTTCATTCAGGTCTGAGAGGGTTATCTTAATCGAATAGAAACGCGTAGAAGGCGACTCCTTTCTTCACGACGATACGAAGATCAAATCTCGACATCAATCATGCGCACGAGTTCATTCATCGATCCTCGACGAGATGAATTCTTTGCAGAAAATTCTGCCTGGAGAGGTCAGTCCTCTACAGGAAATTCAGCTTTGTGAAAGCAGTCCTTTTCGTGAACTTCTGCGATAAATTGCTCGATACCATATTCGCAGCGCACAACGAGAGCTGCAGTCGGAAAGGTATCCTTCTGGGTGCCGGGTCTGCCGAGCCATTAATTACATAGGGCACGATGGAAAGCCAATAACTCAACTGAGATTCAATCGAGAGCCGAACCCGAAGAGAGCGGGAACTCCGTTTGCTGGCCGCGTCGCCTCTGACTGCCCATTCGCGAGCCCCGAAAATTAGGGGAGTCTTTATGCTCCTGCTATCGATTGAAAAGTTCCTGATTACCTTGACCTTGATCATGACCTTGACCATGACAGAATTTATGCATATTTGCATAGGTCAGGTCTGTGGGACCCGCTGCCAAAATAACACGCAGTAGTGAGACTTTTGAAGGGAACATTCAATTTATTAAAGGAATGTCCGTGTAAGAAACCCATTAACCAAGTATTGTAAATAAGAAACTTGTTATTCGCTGGTATAGATCCCAAAAACTCGTGTCGTGCATAATGAGGCAGGTATCAAATTGGTCCATACATTGACAAAGAAACTGTAGACCATGAAACACAAGCTTCGGTTAGACTGATTCTCATGCAGGACTTCCTCGTGTCCTCGATTCCTTTTCTCGTGTGATCAATTTTTTCTTCTGCACAACGAGATGCTTATCGTAGGAATCGTTACTTTCCTACTCCATCCGGACGCGAGAGGAGACCCAGCTCGTTCGAATTCATCATTGCACACGCGTAAAAAAAAAAAGCGAGAACGAGGAGTAAGTCACGTAGACCCTCGTGGCCCTTCGAGTGGTCCCGCGGGGGACCTTGACATTGCCTGGAGCGAATGTAATCACTGGCACTTCCTTAGACGATAGAACTGAAAGGACCTTGAGACCACGTAAGCAGAAATCTTGCAGGTTTTCTGGGACCCGCCCTCTTTTCTCTCGTCTTCTCCTTTACCCCACCTTTTGGCGGCGATGAAAAATGACCGGAGCGACTTCAAGGATCTCGTAAAATAAAATCCTCGAATGTAGGTCCTTGGAATGTCCAATGTGAAATGTGTGCACGATGAAGAAGGCAAGTAGATGGGGATCAGGCATGGGATGGATGGGATTGCATATAGAAGAGGTCCTATGAAGCCAGCAGTGCCACCCGCTTCCGGGGAGGATATGCGTCATCGGACCCGTCTAAAGACGTCGACATTTTTCCATTTCTTTTTTCTCGTTTATTCAAGAGACGGGGAGCAACTTCATAACATTCGACCGAACAACAATGCAACACAAGTACTACGAAGCGTGAAGTCAGAAGCGACCACCCTTTGAAGAGGAAGAGCCTTCGACAGAGCAGTGGAAGCGTAGTGCGTGAGGGAAAACAGCCCCGAGTGCCTCCGCAAGAAAGAGACCAGAGTACAACGTCTTGCATCGTGTTCCAGCCAGATATGGAGAACTCCCGCTGCTCTTGCTCCTTCTTCCGCTTCGCGGGAACTCCTGCGTGAAAAAAAAAAGTAATTTAGAGCTATGAGCTATTTATACGGTCCGCTCTCGATTTCTGAAAAGTCAAGGGGACGAATGGGCAGTTACTCGCCAATTTCAATAATCTCTAGACCAGTAGTCCCCAAAGTTTTTGAGGTGATGATAGATACTTCGGTCAATCTGGAGTGGGTCGCATGAAAAAATTTCTAAATTTTCCCAATGTTTAATGCTATTTTTAACGAGACCCCGCTGGGTCTCATGCAACCCAAAAGTGCACTTAAAATACTATGACAACTTGTGTTGAGAAAGAAGATGTGCGCGAAGACGCATATTATGCATCCGGTTGCAGCGTTCACGAGGGTGAGGAGCATCCCAAATGAAAATTTGAAATGAAATTTGAAGCATTGTCAAGATCAGCAAAGGGTCGGAATGAATGCTGCTGCGTAGTTTCTTTCTTCGTTTTTAATTTTATTGGACAGAGAGAACCCTCGAATTACGCTACGGAAAAAATTTCATAAACTTGCATTTCTTTGGTTTAAGGTGAGCTTTTCAGCGGTATCCTCCAATGCCTCCACCTCCATAACCTCCGCCGCTGCTGCTGAAACCGGACCCGTAGCTGCTGCCACCGTAGCCACCTCCTCCACCGTAGCCTCCTCCGCTGCTGTGGCCACCACCACCGCCATAGCCACCTCCACTGCTGTGGCCACCTCCACCGCCATAGCCTCCTCCGCTGCTGTGGCCACCACCACCGCCATAGCCACCTCCGCCTCCCTTGCCGTAGTGTGACTTCACAGGGACGTAGATATGCTTGTAGATGGGCTTGATGATCGGATAGTAGACAGGTTTGATCACAGGATGAGGCACGTGTTTGTATACGACGAAAGGCATGGCCTTCACATGGTAGTGATGGATGTCGGGACCATAGCCATAACCACCACCCTTGCCCTTCCCGCCGCCGCCGCCGCAGCCGCCGCCATAACCTCCGCCGTATCCGCCACCTCCGCCACAGCCGCCTCCGCCTCCGCCTCCTCGTTTCACGATAGCCTTTCCTTCCTCATCGTAAAGAGAATTCGCTTCTGCCGCTTCGACTACCAGAGGGATCCCTTCATCTTCCTTCTCTGAAGGATACGCTGCCACTGCAGCCAGTAGAACAGATCCACACTGAAAAAATTAACACCGGCATTCAACTATCAATTACACTGATCAACTGCGGGACTCGTAAAATCGCATGTCACCATGGCCATAAAACCTTATAAAATCATACTCTTCAAAACTTTAATAGCTTTAGTCTGTAAGAGCACATTGTTAAGACAACGATGACTTAAATTCAGCTCAAGATCCTGTGGAATCTCGAGAAGTCAACTAAGCGAGGCCCTCGATCAACGTATGGGATCTCCACCACAGTTCCGAGGAGACGTTGATAAAAAAAAATTGTCTGCTCTGCTTCTCTCAAAGGCTTATTAAAGGTAACAAGACGTGGAAGGCTCCAAGAGGGATATCATGTGAGAGCAACTCACAAGGAAGAAGTGGAGGGCGTTCATGGTGCACCACCTGGTCGGTCTTCGTGTGATCGGATCACTTTCGGAACTCCGCTGTCACAACCGGAGTGCGGAATCCTTTTATACCAGTGCAGGAGGAGAAGGGGCGATCGAGAGAGTTTCGAGTGACAGGGAAGGGGGAACTTTCTTCGCAGTCATCTCAAAAAGGCACGAAAATATGCAGCTCGGTTCCGGCACCGATGAGGACCCGGTATGGACTTGCTCATCCAGATTCCTCTGGGTATAGAAACACTGATGCCGTGATGATATCATGCATATCCTTCGTGCCACCTTCACTTCCATCTCTAGTCTATTGGACGTAATTCATCCGATCACTTTCACCATCTGTTTCAATTAAAAAAAAAAAAGAAATCTTGCCTTTTGATCCACCTTCCGAGTTCATTTAAGAGCTGAAAACCTGCGCAGAGTCGTAGTATTCTCTTTTTTTTAATATTTATTAATATACGTCTTCTTTGACAGAAAATTCCAGAGTTATGCAGCAACGGCGAAGCCATGCACTTTCCTCTGGTGCAAGTTCACATTCAAAGACAAAGATTCTTTCCGCTAACTGTCGGTGATTAGCTGAAAATTCCAGAATGCATAGGGGTTTAGGTTCGAAATTTCAGGAAATCTCAGTTCCTCACCTTACATCAATTCAACGCATGGGCATATCAGTCAGAGTACATTTTGTTTAATACTTTCTCTCAATAGCTCTGCCGATAAGCTTATCCTCCCGCTTAGAAAGGCATTCGTGCTTGTAGCGGTAGAACTAGTTTGCATTCTTGTAGCAGAAATTTCCCGAACTATTCATTCCACTTTTTCCTCCGTTCCTGCACGAAGGACAGCTAGGCACAAAACTTCTTGCATTTTCGGGGAAATCCGGCACGATGACTTCCTTCTCTTCTTCAACAAGTCGCGCGAGTGAAGCTTTCTGGGATAGGGCCGACATTGGACAAAGGCCGACGTTGCACCCAACTTCGGCATGTCGGCAAAAAAAAAAAATAGTTCGTGCCGGACCATCCATCATCCTGGTCCTTTGTTTTCTTTGTCAGGTCGAGTGAAAAGAGGAAGTAGAGTTGGGCTAACACCTACGTTTTCGTCGGCCCTTGTGTACACCTTCGGGCCATCGGTCCCCCATGAGCATAGGCGGGAAAAGGTTGGGCAATTGTCTTGAAGTTGCCATAGGCCCACGGTCAGGCCGACCTCCGATGGCCGCTTTTCAGCTGCTGTTATGGCACGGTTCTACCTCCCACCGACCTTCACGTCCAAAAATTATGCTCCAGAAATAGTATAATTTGCTCCTTTTGAGCATATTACGCTGCAAAGAATGTGTATCTAGGAGGACCTGGCGAGCGATGGAATTCCAGTCTTTCGTAGTGTCTCGGACAGCCTGCGAAATGGAGCTGAAATTGATTAAAGTTCCAAATCCGAAATGGTGGGCTATAAAAAAAAAAGAAGACATTGATTTCGTATTGATTTTATCAACTGTAAAAAAAAAAAAACAAGGAGGTTCCATTTACCATCTTGTCCGCAAAAACTTACATTGCATAGCTGAATTCAAAAAGAAGTTGGCGAACGTTGTCCCCATTGGTTGTCCGCCACATCCTGCAATTTGCGGACCTCCTTTGCTGAATTGCCAAATGACGACTTCTCATTCGTGGTGCATGCTGAATCATCCAGGGTCCTCGATGCTGCGATATTCGTCGGTTCTTTTGCAATTCGATTCTTCTTTGCAGCCCGAGAGGGCACCATGGCGTCCTCTCAGGGTCAAGGTCCACCGTCGCGTTCGCAGGCATCAGAGAAAAAAAGCAAAGGCTTCACAGGCGCAACAAATCGAGCAACAATGCCCGACGTCCCCCCCTGTGAAGAACTGAACCGCAATGACGACCGGAATCGACGTGGACGCCGAAGAGAATGCCGCGGAGGATGGCACCTGCGCCCGAGCGGACGTTTTCACGAGACACGAAAGTTTACGTTCCTCGAACTGCCGGATTATCGAAAGACGGGGTTTGCCAAGGTTGCTGCATCTTGGTGTACGGAACTTTTTGAAGTCAAGTTCTCGTATCAACATTTGTATCATCAACTGTTGTCAAGAGTACTACCTTTTTTTCTTACATTCTATAGCCACGGGGACAAGGAGATTCTAAGGGTGACCGTGATCGGGACCGGGACCGTGATCGGGACCGGGACCGGGACCGGGACCGGGACCGGGACCGGGACGTCCAAATTGAGATCTAAATTCAGTAGTGTAAAAGTCTTGCTTCCCATTTTCCCTGGTGGAATTTCTCGTCTGGAGAAATTCCACCAAGCGGAATAATTTTAATAATGAGCTAGCTTTTACTGAAGCGTGCAGCAGCATATACGAAAGCAATATATTCACGTTTCGGCCGTCACGCTGAAGTTTCCTCCGCGAGCAGAGAAAAACGGATCGGAAGTAAGTATAAGCATCAGGCGAGGACCAAACCCAATGTTTGCAAAGGAATATGAACGTTTTCCTATGGGAAGTGAAAATGTAGACATTTCGGACCGCTGGGGAGTTACCGGGAGAAAATCCAGCGGCTTAGTGCGGCCGTTTTCGCTAACAAAACAAAAAAATTACGTAAGGATGGAATGAATGGGTTCAGGTTATCGTCTCCCATCGACTAATTTAGGGAGAATCGCGAATATTCTCCGATAATATATACTTTTTCTTAGAAAGACTTGAATTACTTTCCTCGAGGGCAAGTACCGCAAAGCGAAGTAACTTGGAATGGTAAATACTTGGAATGGTAAATACTTGGAATGGTAAATACTTGGAATGGTAAATACTTGGCCGATCAATGCGACTGGAAGTGACTTAATAGATCTCGCAGTTCAATTAAATTTTTCCTGTGATTCGGAAGCATGTTGACCTTCATAGTTTTCTATTAGATTTTATCTGTGTTATGTGATTTTATCTGTTACCATCTCGATATTTTAAAACGGTAGTCCAGTCTTCTAAGAAAGTTGTATCATCACCCGAAAAAAAAAGATGAAATCCCACATGGCGACAGTCCGATTGTCGAATTTTCGCTCTCGATGTCGGAGCGATCAGGTCCTTGGCTGCCCCGCACAAAAGGCGGTTCTTTTTTTTTTTCTTTTTTTATCGGTTCGCCGTTTCGGGACACTGACTCGTGCATGGCGACTGCGATTCGGGCACCTCCAATGCCATGGCGACTGCGGTTCAGGCACCTCCAATGCATGGGACTGCGTTCGCACCTCCAATGCACGCTCTCCTTCCTGCACCATTCACGAATGAATAAATACCCATGCGCGACCAACATTTTGCCACCCTTCTGAGAATGCACGTACTGCATGTTGGTCATGATTAATGGCCCATCTCGACTGAAGGATTTGCACGTCAGCGCGTTTGTTACCGACGTAATAAAAACCACCATGCCCGACGCAGACAGGCGATCGGTAGACAACACAATCTTGGATGCCCCAAGGGTTAAGAAGAAATCTGCTCTCCTTCGTTATATCAAGACCCAAGGAACGGGATAGCCCAGAGCTCATTTGGATGTCGACATCCTGACGATTCCACGTTTTCACGCGTTTTCACGCGTTCAGTATTGTAACAATCGACATTACGCCCATGCGAAAATTGTGCATTCAATGTGCGTGACATTCGACTTTTAAGTCAGTTGACTTGAACTGATTATGGATTAACATTTATGCTGATGAAATCGAACAACGATCTATCGGTCAAGATCGTGCGGGAGTGAACAATAAGAAATGACAATTATGGAAAACCATCCCATCACAGCACGTTACAATAATACTTAAATATTTCGAATAGCAATTACCGTAAAGCAATTAAAAGCTGCTAATTTCTGACAAAAAGCATCTGGACCGTCGTTAGAGATGAGCAAGGACAGAGACCTCTACACGTCTGAGACACTTTTGGACGATGAGACACCCGAGGTGTATCATCGTTCTGGCCTGAGGTAACACGATCCACATTTTCACCACGACAGTAAATAATACAGCTTGGCAAATTGAGTTTGCAATTCTTTCAACTCCTCTCGCTCCACATTGATTTTGCCATTTTAGGTTTTATAGGTCAAATTTGGTGACAAGAAAGTCAAATGCGATAAGGAAATTCAAATGTGTCGCTGTGCTGCTTGAGAGCGTCAAATGCGACAAAAGAAAAGTCTAATGTGTCACTGTGGCGTATGTCTGATTTTATGGAAAAGCATGTTCGACATAAGGAAGGTCAAATACGACAGATACACTAGGTTATGGGGAATGCCTTCTCTTGCATTTTCACAACGTGCGGCTTCAGGCGCATTTACATATGTGGCTACTTTTGCAATTAATCTTATTTGGCAATTATCGCTATGTCAGGGTTAGCCATAGGAATATGCTACCACCAACCATTTGGGGAGGGAGGCCAGATTTCACGTATGAAAAAACCAAGTGAAAGATTTGGAGCCCTTCTTAACCCTCAACTGGTTCCTTGTTTTTTTATTTATTTATTTATTGCGTAACTGGTATCGCGGGGTCAGCCATAAAAATCTCAATAAAAGTTTTTTTAATAGAATGAATAGCCATTTAACGTGGCAGTTTCCTGGTTACCTTCACTGCAGTGAAGCAGCATGGTGGTAGCATATTCCTAGGACTAACGTATCGGAAATTGCCAAATAATATTATTTGCAATAGGAGCACCATATGCAAATGTACCTGAAGCTGCACGTAGTGAGATGCAACGAGAAGGCATTCCCCTAACATGGGTATGGTGTACCTTGTGTACGAGCTACAAATGCGACAAATGCGACAAATCTGTCGCATTTGACCTTCCTTATGTCGAACATGGTTTTCCCTAAAACCAGACATGCACCACAGCGACACATTTGAATTTCTTTGTCGCATTTGACTTTCTTATTACCACATTTGACCTAGAATATAGAAGCAGCCTCCTTTTTCCAGTCGGTCGCTATCCCCGCTTGCAGATAATAGCAAGCCGTGAAATCCGTTCTCTGATTTATCCTTTTCAAACGATCAGAATCAGTAGTGAAAACGGCCAAATCTGCAATAAATAAGGTACCGAATTTTGAAACGCCACCTAGCCTATGACCTTCCCCCGGACCAAATGAGGAAGCCGTGCAAAGTTTGGTCGGACTGGGATCAGAGGCGTGGCCGTGCAAAAAGGACAGACACACAAACACTCAGAAATATAATAAAATATAGATATATAGGGTAAACACCCCAGTTTTTGGCCACTTAAGCCCCAGTTTTTTGGCAACGCTGATACGACTCCCACTAGGGAAACACTAGTAGTAGGTCCTCGTACGGGAAGATGTTGATAAAATGCTTGAAAACGGCCAGATTAAATAATAATGCTGGATTTAAGCCTTACTGGCCAACAACTGGAGACCGGCCAGAAACCGGGGTGCTTACCATATATGATATGGGGTACTATGGGGCGCATTGTCATGAGAATCACGAGAAAGCACAAGAAAAACAGGAAATGTGATGTCCACAGGGTCTATACGTATGGTACCGCATTGTTGCATCATCTTTTTCATGGCACTCCTGTTCGACTACAGTTATTCCGGACACCATTGTCTGTTCCGAATCCCGTTTTCATGTTGACATGCAATCACAAGGGCATCCATCTCTCCTGGACGTCAGTTTTTCACCGGAAGCAAAGCCATGACACTTGGAGGACTTTACCGAGAGTCTAACGCAAGGTCGTCAGTATGAGGGGCAAGGGTGGACACGTGTCCACAACCCCCCTGCCCAACAAGTGGGTGCCGAGAAGGAAATCGAAAGGAGAGCTTGTTACAGTCTAGTACGGATATTGTGCATACCATTCGTATACGTTATACTCCAATATATATCTGTATTTACTCCTTGGATGATTGGCATCGATTGATCCGATTGGCTATAGCGAGATCAGCAAGGTGCAGCAAGACCGAAAATCGTCCTCGTCTTTTTTTCGTGCGGCTAATTCCACCTTCCGTTGAGTTCCCGTTCCATTTTCGGTCTCGAACGAAGAAACCCTCTGTCCTGCGACGGTACTACCTTCTAGAATCCGTTGGACCATGCACATCACAATCGGCTCGGGTCAAACTCACGCAAAATCAATTATGGCTGACACCTGTGTCAAAGACTCCTGATCGGCGCGCCATGTGGATCCCGTATGGAAAGTACGGTACAGCATTCCGAAAGTGCAGTACCCTGCACGGTACGGAACCATGGGAACTCCTGAGAATTCTAATTCATAGAGAAAATGATGTATTCTGTAGTTTGTCATTCGGATTCCCTTCGACCGGAGGAGGAAATTCCAGTTGACAACGGACAAGGAAAAACGACAGGCGATGATGAAGTGTGTGATGGAAATTGGGATGTATCTGCATAAGCGGAAGGACGAGAAGGACGCAAGGATGGTATTCTGCCCGAGGGCGCAGCACGGGGTTCCATAGGCCCCGGACCCGATGCATCCGGGAGGCTACTAAAAATGAAAGAAGGAGTCGGCGTTGGAAAGTCTCATTGACGACGAAAAGGAATGAGAGTGATGAGAAAGGGAATGTCAGGCGGGGAAAATTCCAGAGCGAAGGAACGGAAGCACTGCGGAAAGGCCCCTCGTCGAAAGCATACTTCCCATGAAAGGAACTGCGGATCGCTCCATCGCGGGCCTATTATTAAGGAGCCTCCTGCGAGGCTGCAATTTATCAATCTTTCGCTGATCCGTCGGGTTTTCGCAACCTCTTGCTCGAATGACCCACGGCCAAAGCCGACATTGAGTCGAAATCATTCGGGCATACGATACCTACGTGCTGGGGCTGACTGCTACGAGGAAGTTCACTCTCGCTTCATCCGTTGACCTTCGTAGGCCTTCGATTCTTCCCCCGGAGTGGCCGAGCAGCTTAACGAGATCACGATGACGCTTCTCATTTCACATGATTGAAAACGGAATAGGTTCCCACCGTGACCCGGTCCACGTCTCTGGACAGTCTCAGCATTTCGTCTCGTCGATTGTCGAATCGCCGAGACTGGTTCTCGAGTGCATTTTAGCGGCGAAAGTCACGCTTCGGTACAACTTCATGATCGAGAACATCCTCTCCATTACAAGGATTCTCTAATACCGGAAGAGGCTTTATACTAAGATCTCAGCGGTTAACCGCGTGTAATCGGGTAACCGTTAATCTTTACTAACCGGTTATCAAAAGTCGGTTTCGATTGACCACTACGATAGCCTCCCCCTCCCTGGTCTCTGATACAAAAAGGTATCTCCCAAGCATGGAAAGCGGAAGCTCTTAACGACCACGAAAAAAGGAGAAAGAGAAGCGAGTTCAGTCCTTATTCTCCCTCTCCTTACCCTCCTGTCCTCTTACTTTTTTCTATTTTCTTCAACTTTCCTATCTAGAGAGGGAAAATGAGAAATTGTCTTCTGTTCCTTTTCTCGTATTGCTCCCCGTACAGGGATTTTTGCTCCGATGAGTTTCGGCCCGCTTCCGGAAGGTTTTCTTCCCACCCTGTCCCGTACCGTAGAAGTACTACTCCGTCCCATATTGAGAAGGAAATGTGACTCTCGAATTAAACCGCCCTTCTTCCATTTTTCTTTCTCTCTCCCGATGCG
The DNA here is from genome assembly GCA_905338385.1 of Darwinula stevensoni. Lineage (NCBI taxonomy): Eukaryota > Metazoa > Arthropoda > Ostracoda > Podocopida > Darwinulidae > Darwinula > Darwinula stevensoni. The sequence goes on along the minus strand of CAJPEV010000662.1, from coordinate 89,682 downwards.
GCCCATTCGTTTTCATTGTCCGGTTACTCCTGTCTCGTCCTGCGGGTCTCATCTGGACTCTCAAGGACTCGTGGACTCGTCGGGATGAGACGCATCGATATCCGACGCAAGTCATTCATGGAGAGTAACGTACGACTCAGATATTATGGAAATATCAACTTTCCTTTCTCATATATAATTCTCCTGGGAATCACTAGGAATTTTACCTGAAGTTTAGCTAACCGTCGAGGTGCAGTATTTGTCACCTGAAGAATCCGAAGGACAAAGAAACGGGAACGATGGTCAAGGTCTACGTCCTTCTAGCTTCACGACGGAATATACGAAAAAACGCCCACTGAAGAAATGCCCACGGAAATAATGCCCACAGACAAAACGCCCACAAGAAAAAATGCCCACGGAAAAAACGCCCATACCTGCAAAGGACGAAAAAATGCCCACGTGAATATTTTTCTGGTTTATATTAATTTTTTTTTCTGCAGAAAAGCATCTCATTTATGGCATTGCCATAAAGAGCTGAGTTGATTTTGCAGAGTTCGTTTGATGGATGCCTCTGATGGCAAAGCGCACGAGCATCGTCATCCAAATGCATCATGGCTTGCGAGTAGATAACACCTGGCTTGTCACACGTCTTGGCCGCTCGCTGCTTCATGGAGACACATTTGTTGATCTTGATAGCTGTCGTGTCCGGAGCATGGTTATGTGCTGCTCCTGGACCGAAATTGGTGCAGTCGGAGTCCGTGAACAAAATTCCCCCACAAGATGGGGACCGCAGGGCACAGCGCCACCGGATTTTGTCGTTCTTCTGGGAGTGCTTCACACACATGAAGCCTTCGAAGATAATTTTCCGTCCGCCTTTCTGGTTCGATATGAACTCCATGGTTACTTGAAGCTTGAAGAATAAGCTTAAGACACCGTATTTATAAATCATCCGTTTGCAGATACTTCGAACAATGGCATCATCATCTCCTCCTCCTACTTTACAGGGGGTAGGAGGAAATTGTCAATCAAGGGTTGTCAGTGTCTTGTCTAAAACAATGTTCAAAGATGTTTTCCCCATGATCATCTGTATGGAGCTTATCTTTCCGCCTTCCTTGGGATCAATAAGCCC
>CAJPEV010000662.1:49825-83881 GCA_905338385.1 Darwinula stevensoni | reverse complement strand
GGTTCAGGATGGTGGATTGAGGAGGGGAGCTAATCCTGATCCTCTCCACCCCCCGGAAAAAGGAGTGAAAGTGGATATGAGGGAGATAAAATAAAAATAAAAACCTTACATGGCCCCAGAGCAATTGTTGTTTGAGAAAAAATTCCAAGAAGTGCAGAGAGAGTGCAATCATCTCATCCTGCGACATGGCCAAAATCAAAAGATTTCCAGCTATAATATTCATTTTTAGGAATGGGCTGAAGTTGGACTTTGTTTTATGTTTAATAACATTTCAGTGAAGTTGATCAAATTACATGACATCAATATCACTAAATGTCGCAAAAATGAATGAGTCTTTAATCTGACCTGAACATAACTGGATGGCACTTTTCCGCCTTTGCCAATTCCGGGTGGCTTTTTTCCGTGTGGCTTTTTTCCTAAAACCGTATTACCATGGCATGGGCCCGACCCGCCTTACTCACCCGGCATGAAATATCTAGATAGCGTGTCTAGGCCTCCTTATTTCTCGAACGCCCAAGCCCAACTCTTGAACCTTCAGTGGATCGGTATACCTAGCTATCAAGAACCGAAATCACACTACACCCCAATTTTTACAGGAAGGCATGAAGCCGTCGACCCTCGGTACTCGGCAATTATTCATGCAAGTGTTGCTCAAGCATGCGTCCTTGGCCAGCCCTCTTATTTTGTTTCTCATAATACTGACATCACGACGATGGATCATTTGCATAAATCCAGTATCAGATATAACTGGAGTGCATTATCTGCGCCAAAGCGTCGCCCATTCGCATCAATTCAATGTTAAGAAAACTTACATACCACAATTAAAATACTTTTCTATCAGGGTTGCTGAATCCTCCTTGCACCATCCAAGTCGAACGCGACCTCGTGACGAAAAAGGGCTCCAGTCCATGTAGCGATGGAAAACGCACTAGTGGCTCGGTCTAGTTTAGAACGTTCTTCAAGGTCATTATCTGTCTCTTTCATGGATTCGTTTAATCACATTCTCAAGAATGTGATTAAACGAATTAGTACGAAGAGTGTTTTTAGTCATGCCCAACCCAATCCAACTTCTCATTGTGAAAATTTTGGTGACTGGAATCTTTCTTCTTTTATCAAAAGTACTTTCAAGCGGCGTACCTCCATTTTCTGTACTTGTATGCATGATGAATTTTATTTTCTAGATGAATTAAAGTCCATTTGAAATCTTTCATGGATAAGTTCAGATAGGGTAAAACGTTGGAGATATCGTCAAATTAAAAACAATCGAAGGTTTTCCGTTCAGAAAGGAGAAAGAGCACGAATGGAATGAATAAAAACGGTCGGCTCTCTCCCTGTCAATCTCGGACAAATTGAGGAATGACCTCTCGACCCACGCTTCGAATATGTGACGTAATTGACGGACATGAGTGATTTCCATCTGACCTTGTGATTTTCTACTGAGGATATTCATCTTAAATCGGTATCCACTTCCTTCAACTGCGTATTAGCTGTCATTCTCCAGGCGTCTCGGCAGTTGTGTACGTCTCATCGCGCGAATGGGGTCTGTCGGTCGGCTTCCTGCTTTGGGGCGCTCGTTAGCGCAAATGATCCTACATTTCTTAGGTTTGGTGCCAATGAAAAACACCGCGCCCCTTCGGATTCAAGGCCTATCCTCTTCGCTGACGATGCAAGTACCTTGAAGGAGCAAGTAATGGTTACCGGACATTCGGTGCAAATACGGGGCACATCGTAGGATTGTGGCTTCCTATCTTCTGGCTCGGTGACTCTCAACTATCAGAAAACGATTATGCATTCAGTCCTACTCCCCATCTCACTGGAACAAGGGCACCTTGAGCCCCAGTAATTCCCCGGAACTTCGGGACGTCACTTCCAATCGCAATACCGCTCGCGATAGACGCATTTGATAACGCAGATAGCCGCTTGGTACTTTCATGTAAACAGTAACGACGTATAAGTAGTTCATGCCTTCTTCCATTAATTGCCCGGATACAGAAATCCTGGAGTGCGCTCCATGCAAATTTTCATGCCAAATCGGACCAGGAATGCAGGCAAATGCAGTTCCAGAGTAATTGGGACAAAAGTGGTAGACATATGTTTTCCGATAATTCCCTCCCAACTAATTTTTTCGGCATTGTGTGGATACTAAATCCTATTCAAGAAGTCAGACACGACAGCTGAAATATTGCTCTCCTATTGGGAGTTCAAGAACTTAATTATCCTCAAGCAAAATGTCCTCCACTAGCCACCTGTTATCTGATTCTCATATCTCATACCTTTTTTTTCATAGAAAGGTGACGACATCCACCCTTTAAATTCATTATGCCTCCGTCGGACTTACCGCATCTCTTTCGTAACTAAGACGACGTACTTGGAGCATTCTTGATCACCTTGAATAAGTACACAATACAGGTAAGAATATCATAGTTGTCTTTTTCGTGTCACATGACGAAAGTCTTGTCAGAGATAATGTTAATGACTCGTACCCTTCTAACCGATGGCGAGCGGTTCGCTCGCACTTATATTCGGATGCTTGTAAAGCAGTGGCGGCTCGTGATATTCAGCAGTATCAGGATCGTCAATGGAGGCAGGGCATGGCCCGGGGGCGACCCCACCTCCATTGAGAATACGCTACCGCTGAATATCACGAGCCGCCCGTGCTGTGAAGACTCACTACTTACGGTAAATACGGGTGACCTTTATATCGCCTGAATACCTGAGTAATAATAGTTCGATTGATCGTTCGCCCGATCATACTAACTTGCAAATCGAAAGACCTTCCAGCAGTATTTTCTTGAGGAAATGTCATGTTCGGAAAGGCCGAATATTTAATGAGGGACACGAGCCAAGGTCATCTCAATCTCATCATCATAAAAACGACTGAGTCTTGTCTTTTCAACTGTATCTGTCTGTCCCTATCTCTTGTCTATCCTCAAGCTGTGCTTCCTTTAACTTAGGACGACCTGGATCGAAGGAAAATAAGACACTAATACTCACTGGAAAAAGGAAAAACGGCACCCTGATCGGCCCTGGCTTGGTCTAGAGCATTGAAGAGAGAGCGCATATTTTCATTTTCATATGTATCGAGAATCCAATTGACATCTGAACGATTTCCAACGAATCTCTTGGTTTCCATTGCAAAGAATATTCTATCCCCGTTTGAAGATTTGTGACGGCGTCTCTGTGCGCCGCCACTTCGGACTCGAATGGAAATCATGCGTTACATCGAGTGGCTTACATCAGTGAGCAGTGTAAGTTAGCAATTTGTGTTGGGGTGAATCGCACGAGGACTAGTTGGGATGCATCCCGGGTTTCCCTGGAGCTTTCCAAAACTGGAGAGTAAGAGTTGAGCAGGTCCTGCATTTTGCAGACTTCTTTTCCTTCTACGGGTGACCCCAGTTTATTGCACCGAGAACTCAGCACTTGTTCTCTTTTTAAATCACCTTGCTGTAGCGAAATTATGAAATATACTATTGCAACAAAGACAATTTGCAAAAAGGGTACTAGTACGCTAGGACGCAGTGGCGCACAAGAGCCGGCATCCTGTTTTTCAACTTTTACAACTGAAATTCTTCATATTATTCCTGAACGCAGTTTCCACGCTCATTATTTGGAAAGAGTTCAGCAAGCCCATTAATTCGAACTCGTTTAGTGTGTCTGCATGTCTTGGGAGTGTGGCATCATTTTTTTTTTTAATGTATGTAAAAAAGGGACGGGTCTAGTAGAGGAAGGGACCTATCATGATTGCATCATGCCGAGATATGGGTGGCACATACCAAGTAAGAAATCTGATTTACTTCTGAACCAGTTCAGCGCGACCAGTATTACGGTACAAGACCCAGCGATGGGCCACAGTGCAGGAAAATTCCTGCACTGCAACTTACAACTAAGGATGTGTATCAAGCACATCCCCGAAGTCACAGACGAGCTAACAGGAGGATGACCAAGCTCACTGTATGGGTTTGCGGGCTATGCATGCTTCGTTGCTGGAGTTGTTCTTACGAGCTTGCTAATCACTGGGTATTTCACCTTATGCGCACAGGACGGATTTATGTTTTTGATATACAACGAAGCCACCGCGATTCATGAGTTTCGTGAACGAGTTTAACTGCGCTTTTGAGTGAGTTGAGGTGCACATGCTCACGAGGGTTCCAAGAATTGCGGTGTTACTGTCACAGGAGTAATTGATCTATTACCGCAATTTGAAATCCGGTTTTATAATTCTGCTTCTGTAGGGGGACAAATTAGGAGGTTGAAGACACGAAACTTTTCGCAGACTTCAGCGAATTATTCCGTTCTTCACAGGGTTCGAGTCAATCTCTGACTCCCTCCCACTTTATTAGTTTCCACATCCATTCAGATGGACATTGAAGGGGAGAGTTGGTCCGTATCAAGTCAGCAAAGCCAAATATCTGGACCCTCCGATTTTTTGTTACATTTGGGGGTCTTGTAGGGTCCATTGAAAAAAAAATCCATTTTTTTTTTCAAGTTCCCGGCCGTTTACCCGTTCACATGCATGTTGAAATTTTTCTCTATAACGAAGTTCTGTTCTGTATTCAGGCTCAACATTCGGTTTTTGAATGAAAAATAGCCGGAGATTGTCGAAGGATTCAATTGCCTGACCGTGACTCTTAAATGCATGATTTTTTTCGGGCGAAAAAAAAAATCTGGTAGGTTTTACTTACGTCCTAGAACACGGGAAAAGTGGGGGGGGGGGGGAATTTCCCCTCAAATTTGTAAGTAGTAGGCTCGAAAATGTTATTGTTCCTCATTTGCTACTAACAGCATTTTCAGCATTCTAATCCACGCTCCATGGACGCTAGAGAGCTCAGTCGGTCCGTCAGCATTCGTCCATACCTCAACGCAAAGAAAAATGTAAAAACAAGGATGAGCCTGGACCCTGGATTAGAGTAAAGTTGAAAATAATTTCGCCAAAAACGTCAGTCACACGACGAGGTCAGGTGTTTTCAATTTGCTTGCCGCCAGGAGTGCATGGCACGTAGCGACCGCGCGGTTGCTAGGTGCCAAGGACCGGACTGTTGCACATCTGCTAAGAACCGATTTACTTCAGGAGCTCACTACCTACGCATTCTACATTTTTTAATTTGGTATGTAGCATATCTGCTAAGTCATGCATTAAAGGGTAAAGATCCTGAGAAGATTAAGACTGACTGACTGACTGCACCCTTGCTCCCCACGGTCACACAAATGAGTGGGCGGGACATGTTAATCTTAGATATGAAATGAGATTTTTCGGGAATGCGCGAAAGAAAGTAGCTCTGAAATGTGCAGCAGATATAAACTTCGTAACATACAACAGTTTTGTTCCTTCGGATGAAAAAATGACTTATTAAACCAAAAAATCCGTTATACAGAACTTCGTTATAGAGAAACATTTCAACAAGCATGTGAACGGGTGACCGGCCGGGAACTGGAAAAAAAAAATTCCCAAGAAAGAAAATACGTTATATACGTTGACTGTACTCATGAACGTCCGCTCTAAGGGGCAAGGAAGGGGGGGGGGGGGCGCTTGCCCCCCTCTGGAAATCGGGCATGGCAATTTACTGGTAATACTAAAAGAAATTGAATGCACTTAATGCTCTTCTGTAGCACCATTTAGACCAATCTTGCCGCGCAATATGAAATATCGTTTCCAATCTTATCAAGCAAAGCATATTTATTCTTCCTACCAAAAGATGACACTAACTTATGCTTAACGAGTTAAAAATTCAACTCAACCCAGCTGGTCCAGAGGCTACGGTAACACTACTGCTCTACATGACATCGCGTGCGTCGCCATGGCAAGGCGAGTCCATGGTGTGAGTGTAAGAATACATGAAAAATCAAGTTTCCTCTTTCGCCGTACTGTACTTTCGTAGTGCTAAGTTATCGTACAATATGGAATGCAAGTATCCCAGGCTGAATGACTATTTCATGTCTTCATTGTAGGTCGTTCGCACGAGGCCTACCGTAGTCGAGTGAGCTTATGCCTGCACCTTGGTACTTATTTTTGTCCAGTTTGCTAAAAAAAATATATATATATATAAAAGCTTTAAAGAAGGCACCCCAACGGCTCAGTTAGAAGCTCGGGGTTACATTTGTTTTTTTTTTTTTTATAATCAAGGCGCCTGCTATTCCTCTTTAAGGAGTAGAAGACCCTCCCAGCAAATAAGACTACATTGGACCAACATTACGAACGCTGATTCAACGTAGTTTCAAATTGCTTGCTGGACTGTCTCATTGTCAGACATATAAGTGTTGTATTTATAGGTCTACGGGTAAGGGGTACTTTGAGGCCCAAGTAAGATTCCTCAATTCAGGGCATACTATTTTGTGATAACTGATTTGTAGTTCACCATTCAAACACGACCCGAATATTAATTGCACTGGTTTACTTCATTCACATTCGCAACAGAATGTGATTTTAATGTGCCAACATCTATGACTGCTGATCATTGTTCCCTCGTATTTACTTAATTGTAACATTGTGATTTTAATGTGCATAGACATAGGAATGCAAATAATTGCTCCTAACTACTGCATTGGAGAAGCACTTACTTTTCTCTTATAAATATTGTGATTTGATCGGGCCCTACCAAAGCACTCCATTCAGAAACGTACTGTATACTCTTGAGGTTGTTATACTGAATGTTAATAAATAATTGTTGTCACTGGTATAATAAGCTGTATCGTGCTGTACCTTCAGCTAATCAGTGCAGAAAATTGTACTTTATCATTTTATAAAAGATACAATCACCCTTGCGTGTGCATCTGCTCTGCCACTCTTGTGCCTTGCCCCCCCCCCCTCCCCCCATCCCTCGGGAACAAACCAGCGGACCCCCCATGACTGTTCGAACCTATACGTATATTCGTAAGCGTAGCGTGGATGGAAAAAGGGGGTTCGGAAAAAAGCCACCCGGAAAAAAGATCCCCAGAATTGACAAAAGCGGAAAAAAGCCACCCGAGATGAAAATGCGAAAAAGCCACCCAGGTCATTGCTTAATAATTTCTCATTTATATATATTTATACGTATCAGATAATTAAAGACATTCACTTGGCGACCTTAAGACACATTCATGCAGTTATGTGACTGTTATCTATGTTTTTAATATTCAATGAATTGCCACCGATTTTTCAATTAATATATTATTGATTTTTCGTTTCCATTCATTGAGAATGGAAAAGGCAAAAACATCTCTCGATTGAAAGCACTTCTTTAAATCGATTCTAAAGAAATATTCTTTTCCTACATTTATAATGTAGGGAAGGACTGTCCCGTTATGAACATGGACTTAGGGACTGCTGATGGAAATGGGGGTGGGGACAATGGGCGGTTCAGGGTGGTGGATTGAGGAGGGGAGCCAATCCTGATCCTCTCCACCCCCCGGAAAAAGGAGTGAAAGTGGATATGAGGGAGATAAGATAAAATAAAAACCTTACATGGCCCCAGAGCAATTGTTGCTTGAGAAAAAATTCCAAGAAGTGCAGAGAGAGTGCAATCATCTCATCCTGCGACACGGCCAAAATCAAAAGATTTCCAGCTATAATATTCATTTTTAGGAATGGGCTGAAGTTGGACTTTGTTTTATGTTTAATAACATTTCAGTGAAGTTGATCAAATTACATGACATCAATATCACTAAATGTCGCAAAAATGAGTCTTTAATCTGACCTGAACATAACTGGATGGCACTTTTCTACCTTTGCCTAATCTGGGGGTCTTATATCCGGGTGGCTTTTTTCCGCCTTTGCCAATTCTGGGGGTCTTATTTCTGGGTGGCTTTTTTCCTAAAACCGGAAAAAGTGGGAGGGCATGGGAGATATGAGGGGGGGGGGGGGGGGAAAGGGGGACAGGACAAAGGGGGGGGGGTTACGGGAACCTTGGGTCAGTATTATCAAGCATCTTTGCACTATTATTAGCACCATTATCAAGCATCGTTTCTGGGGGATTCAAGGTAATCAAAATATCTCCAAAATGGCATCAATATAATCTCTGAATTAAATAGGAAAATTTTCCATTCACTTAGATGGAAACCAATAATTTGGAAATAGGCACTTTCTGGCTCTACTCCAAATCACAGCGCCTCAATATGAGCTCAACTTAGGAAGCAGAAATTCAATAAGAATTAGTCTCTCAGTGGACCCTACAATGTGCCAAATTTAATCAAAATGCAAGGGGACCAGGTACACTTAGGCCAACTGTGGATCCATGAAAGTACAAATGGGAAATATCTTGAGTCTATATCCCCAAAAGATTCTGCAAGGGGAAAGTTCAAAACATAGTTTCCTATCAGAAGCACAAATACTGGATTCTGGAAAGCTTTTATTGCAGAAAAGCTGCAATCACAAGGTATACAAAAGCACTGTGATACTATACGCCCATATATAATTGCAAATATGCAGATGAGAAAAAAAGGAGCAGCATCACCATCAATTACAGATAAAGCACTCACAGTCACATAACAAGAAGATGTGCAACAGAAGTTGAAATCTCTCCACACTTCAAGAAATTTCACTTAATATGTCACTAATGAGAAAACACAGAATAAACAGATATACCACTTAAAACAAGCATGATCTGTGCTTGAATGTGGTGGTATTGCAACATATTTGGCTATGTATTAGTCTGCATTTTTTTCATGCATATCAACGAATTGAGAAAAATTTGTGCAGTATGATATAGCTACAGTATTCCCAAAGCTTTGCAACACATGGCACTTCAGAGCCTATAACATGGACTAGAGAATAACAATCTCACTTCAGATGTAGACTAGGTTTGACTGACATTTGAAGTAGCAAAATTAGAAATAGGATCCATGAATACTATCCGAAAACTTAGCACCATTATTGTAGTGGTTTGAGGAAGAAGAGTCTTCATAAACATTCACTTGAAAACAAAATGCTAAAAATTAAATATTGACTGAATCTCACAGGAGGTACTCAGATACTGTGGGTACCAGACCCCAAATGAGTACCCTGAATGGGGCCCAATGGTCATGAAGAAAAGGAAATTGGTCATACATGTTGCCAATAGAAGGAAAATTGATTACTAATGTTTCCAATGTGAAAGATATAAGGGATATTACACAGGCATAGAAAATTATGTGATCATCAAGACAATGTTTCAAAGAGAAGAGCATGCAGGTTCTTTTTTGAATATCTCCTTCTAATATGAAGCAAGTCTCATACTTTCCCATACAAGATAAATGAGGAAGATGCTAATTTAACCCAGTGTTTCAAAAGGAATATTTTTTTCAACATTGAAGGAATTAAAATCATAGTGAACAAGTAATCTGCACACTACTCCTCAGTAGGCAAGACCCTTTGGCATGCTCTGCCATCAGGGCCAGATTAAGAATTTGTGAGGCCCAGGGCAAGTGAATTCCTAGGGCTCCCCCCTGCTACTTTACGCAAATACAATACTTTTTATTAACTTAATGTTTTTAATTTCCTTCGGGGGCTCCCTGGAAGAGTGGGGCCCGGGGCAACTGCCCCCTTTGCCCCCCCCCCCTTAATCCGGCCCTGTCTGCCATGACTGAGTACAGACAACAGGCTGTCTCAGTGAGGAGATTAATTTTTTATACCCCTTATTTTGTAACTGCATTCTAGCTGCAGTCTTAATAATTGATTACTTTGCTTTGTAGGTCTAAAGCTTCTGACTCTATTCCTTTCAGATATCATGTGCAAAAAACATGAGGCTTGCATTATACTGCTAGGATATATTTTTTGCAGTCAAAGCTATCCTTTAATTTAAACTTTTTGAAACAATCATAAGAACACACAATCACAGGAGCTCAGCAAAAATCAATGTCATCACTGAAACTGGCTGCCATATGCCCTCAGCCATGTTGGATCAACTTTGAGAAGTTAATGCATTTGCAGAACAAAGTGAATTTATTTTTAACTTGGCAAAAGCCTTTCTTATTCATCTGAAACTGAAATCCCAGGTAGAGAAAAACATGGAACTTGCACACTATTAAACAAAATAAATTGACAACTTTTTTTTTTGAGACACAGCATATATCACATCAGGCCAACACAAATTAACTGAAAATTACATACCCATGGATGCCCTAAAGATAGGGCAATTTCATCTTCAATAGGAAAGTAGGAGATCCCTTAGCATCCTTGACTTCCTCACAAATCAGGAATGGTGTGGTCCATCACCTGCTTCACCAAGCTTGAAGCCATACTTGAAAACAGAAAGACCACAAGAGATGATAGTTGGCCTTAATATAAATTTAAATTATAACCATTCATTCCTGAGAACAACCTTAATACATTCCAAGTAATCTGAGCTTCATCGAAAGCAGGAAAGGAAGTCCGTTGCATAACAGTAGGCTGGGGTGATTGTGACTTTCATGCATGCTTAAGTCTTTCCTTGAACTCTACTTTACAATCCAAAGCCCTCTGTAATACACTGGATGTTGAGTTACTATCACTAGCCATCATATAAATTTCAAAGAAAAATTTGCAACATTGATAAGTACACATGAACACTTATTAATGGTATGCTATGGTAGTAATATAATTAGTGTTTCCCATTAACTTTCTTTGCTGTTACACATTGATACACATGTACTAGGGATAAAATGTTTCACACTTCTTTCAAACTGAAGTACTACTTTGCATGTTTCACACTCCCTTCTGCCCTCAGAGATCAAGTGCTAGGATGAAGCAGGGACTGGAGGGATAGGTTATGCAAATAACTTTGAAAGAGGTATGAAGCATATTGCTCCTGGTGTTTAATAAAATGAAAAAATATATTAAGTTCTCTGAAAAGTAATTCAGGAGGTGTACTATACTTACTGCTTCATCATGTGGTCAAAGAGGAAAGAAGGCATGATGGTGATAGTGACAATTTGGCCTCCTTCATCAATCAGCTTTGTGATTTCCTTATCTTTGAGGCCTACAACATTCTGCCCATTCACCTCCAGGAGGTTGTGTTCAGTCAAAAGACCATTGCGAGCAGCAGAAGAATCCTTCACAATAGATATGATCTTCCCATTGGTGAACTGGAACCCTATATGACCACTGCTGTCTTTATGAAGAGTCATGGTTCTCTCAAAAGGCCTGTGAGTAAAGACTTACAATGCTATAATTCACAAGTGATTGATATCATGAACAATTAATTGATTTTCATTCAATGACAATATACCTGTCTCGTACAGCAACACGAATGTTATTTTTCCCAGTCTTCTTGAAAATTTCATGAACCTTGTCCATGGAGTACCCAGCAACATTCGCTCCATTAATCTGAAGGATTTGGTCACCAAATCTGAGCCGAACCATAGCTGCTGGAGAATTAGCTTCAACAATGACCACAAAAATTCCCTTGTTGATGGCTCTCACTCGCAATCCAACTTTTCCTTTGTCATTCTTGCAAAGGACCACCTGTTTTGATAAAAAAAAACAAATGATATACTCTTCAACCTCATGAGCATTGAATTTCTACACTCATATTGATATTTTAGAGTCAGTAACTGGTATCTTGTCAATATTCACAAATAAGAAATTACAAGTACTCTAGCATCTACTCACTTGCATTGTGAACATGTCAACACTCAATTATCAGTTATCACTATCACTAGTCACTTTATCATGCTGAAGTTTTCTACCTCAGCCATGATGAATGATGAGTTTGTTTCTGATTTAGTTTCATTAAGTAATAACCCAAGATAAAAACAACAGCTTAATTTCCAAGAAATGGACTCTAAAATTTATCAATCTTATCTGTAGCCTGACAAATTGCACAAATGAGTGGCAGACTGAATTTCACATTTTGTCAAGAAAAAATTTTCAAAATGAGTTGTCAACAAAACAATTGGGAATCATAGGCTCTCTTTGAAATGCACTTGCCTGGTTCTTGTACCCAATACCAACAATCAACATCAGAGCTGCTTTCTTCAGTCAACACAAATTTCAGCATGATAACAAAGTGAAACATCACAATATTTCAAATTCCATTTAAAAAATACAGGGTTGATGGATCAGCAGAATCCAACCACAGCTCAGGTAGAATCTGGAGCACTTACCTCACGTACACCATGAGACACTTGAGCTCGCATGAGGCCAGCAGAAGCCCCTGACAGTGGAGCAATCATTTGAATAGAAGCTGGGGCAGGTACAGCAACTTCCCTCTGCAATTAAAAAAAGACTAGATTCATATCAGAAAAAAATCATAACTCATTAAAACTCATTGCATATTACTTTCCAAGATATTAATTCCAAGTAATGAAATAAGTACCAGCACACCTTTTACGGCACAAGCTGAATCCAATTGGATAAAAATACCTTGATTAAAAGACCCAAGAAAGATAGTGAGATGCATATATACTTTCGGCTATGAAGCAAAACATGGGCCCCTTGCATACTCCTCTTCTTCCCAGCTAAGAATGGCATGAGGGGATTATCTCTAGCACCACACATTAGGAGTTTCTCTTTTGATGAAATTCCACTCACAACTGAAACTGTTACTGCTTTTGGCTATATGGATGTCATCTATCTGGCCATGTACCATGGTGTCTTACCAGATGAGGTATGAGAGGTTCATTACAAAAACCTGTGCATTTGTAATGATAAATTAAAGCTATTGCTTGATGCCTCTGCATTCAGGAATTCAGAAGATTATGAAGTTTGGTAATGTTGCTGTCTCCTGCTGTAATCTAAGACACAATTTTCCAAGAATTGTATATCAACAGTACTGAACAGCTTGCCCCAAGGATACCCCACATAAAATTGATTTTCTTATCTGCATCTGTAATTTCAGTTGATAACAGTAGAAACACAGTTGCTGGAGTACAGGGATTTAAGGGCAGCTTGCATTAAAAATTGCAGGACGAAAGGATTGCAGTCAGTGGGTGCCACATGAGATCACATGAATTCAGGACGAAGGTGTTCATGACATCATGTGACCCGATGTGGCACCAAATTGCATCTGACTTCAACTTTGTGGATTATCACACAAGAAAGAGAATGTGTTAACACTTGCTTGAAGAAGCCATTTTTGAAGAGAACCATCCCATTCAGTGAGTTAAAGATGCCTGGGAACTACTGGATAAAGCTAAATAAAAGACTCTGATGAGTTCAGGAGATGAGTTGTGCTTTGAACAAGATGGAGGCCAATTCAAACTTTGAATATTTACTATTATTACTGAAGATTAGGCACAAATTAAATTAACACTAAAAGGGCTTTCTCTTCATCTCTTAATGAGCTTCTCACTTAATTTTGCATTAAGTCAAGAATATTGTCTATGTTCTAGTGTGTTTTACTTTTCCAAAAGAAAGACCCTAGTCCTTTTCCTGAATACTGGGCCATATGACACTGACTGTAACCACAAAATCTTCATATTCCTTTACAAATCAATACAATATGCAGGTGATATTGAAATTATAGAAATACAGTGAAAGAGGATAACAGGTATTTAATGGGAGGTTCAAATGTAATTTAAAAGTTTTGGAAGTGAAATTCACGTAATTTTTAGATGTGATTTACTCCTATAAATTAATCTAATAAAATTGGCAATACTAATAAATATATGGTATGGTAAAAAAATACCAGTGACTTTTGACCTGTATATTTATGTTCACACTGGAGCTATTTTTATGAAAATTCTATTGTACATGCATTAATATGTTCACAACAAATTTTAGAATTTTTTTCAAATTGACATTGCCAAAGTAGGGCCATGAGCAATTACTCAATAAATAAATAAAACAGAAACCAAAAATGGACAGAGACTTGAATCCCTTCAGAATTACTTGCTTTCCTGAGTTCTGAGTCCTCCTTTGTTCTTTGACAAAGATCAAGGGAAAACCTGAATAAACTTTTAGCAAACTCTCTGGTTTGGTAGGCATTGATTCATCAGTCATTAATTCAAATGAAGCCCATCAAGATGATCCGTAAGAAAGTAGCAACCCAAGAAAGAATTTAAATGGAAGAGAAGTATGATATGGCCTAGATGATTTCCAAGCAAATGACTCAAGTGTGACCTCTGTTCCATTACCAGCATGAGCTCTTGTCCATTTTCATTAACACACCTTTTGTTAGACATTGTCCTGAATATAATAAAATTGAAAGAAACCTTGAAGAAATGTTGGAAAAATATTTATCTATGCACAGTGAAAGTTTCATGAAATAGTTCCAGTGACAAAGGAGACATACTTGTTAAAAGCTGTTTGTTTTCTTTTTTGGCCACACAAAGTATATAGCTTCCATTTCACTGATTCTCAAACATAACAAGAAAGAACCATCCCTGAACCTCCAAATGTTAAATTATCATCATGGACACTCATAAGGTAACAAATCAATACCTACACAAGGTGCAACATCCACAGTGTAATCAGGAATATGAGCCTGAAGTACTGCTGGTGACAATTCCAATCCCATGAATTCATTCAGGGTTGGATACAATGCAGCAAGACTCTCATCTGAAGAAGTAGGCATTGGTGCAGACTGAGGATGGATTGGATATGGTGGTGGTGCTGCTGGCTGCTCACTACTCCTCCTCACTTGATCCATCTGAGCCTGCAGGAAAACACATTTATCACATGTATGACGTGCCATGATATAGCATTGCCAGTATATCAATAAAAGGTGCAAATAAGAATTTTCCAATTAGAAAGCATAATCAAAAACTATCTACCTTTCTACTTTGGAATTATGCATGATGAGATGTTAGAGACTTGGCTTCCTCCATCAGTCACATTCTCACAGATAAATCTGAGTTAAGATCTCCTAATACCTTTTCAAATGGAGGATGTCCAAGACCCATATCATGCTCTAGTTGAGCACAGCCTATTTCTAAACTTTACAACTTGCTGATTTTTCTGGGACTGAATTATCAACATCTCTCTTCATTCCATCATCAGAATGGATACTGCAACTTTCCACACTGCAGTTTTGGTAACAAAGGCATATTTACTGAAGAAATTGCCCAATATTCTTCATTAAGGCATTTCTCAGAAAAATTTTGCAGATCAATGCAAACTTGACAGGGCATAGAATTTATCCCAATATACATTTCAAGTATTATTCACAAAGCAAGTATTAACAATAATATAAATAGAAAAACAATTTTCACTGTGAAAGTTTGAGTGAAGAAATAACAGCAATTTTATGGCATATTGACTGGTTCTATGAAGGAGGCAGAGGGCACTTTTGCTCACAAGTGTGCAGGAGGATCTCTTGTCCTTGCTTATCACATTGAATTCAGGCTGGGGTGTTTGAATGGGGCAGATCAAAGTAAGGTCCTGGCACACTACCAACAGAAGTCTTCCAAGACTTCTACTGGCAGTGTGCTACCCCCACAAAGCCATTCCTCATTTTGAGCAATCCATGACTTGAATAAATGTATTAGAGAAAGCCCATGCAAGGCTGATGCTAGTCACAAATGACTACATAGCCTTCCATTATTTTTATGAACCATTCCTTAAAACACAACTCTGCAACACTTTAACATTTTCACAAGTGACCCTGCAACATCAATGCAAAGCCTTGGGGGCACTATATCCAACAGATGATTGAATACAAGAATTCAGCACTGTTGAACACTGGTGAAGCTCTTATGTGCTCCTTTTTCAGCTAACAAGATTCCTATGCTTAGCATAAGACACAGTTCAAAACTTGGATCCAATCTCACTGTACATTCTAGCTGTGTGGGTCAAACTTGATGCTCATTCAATCTCCCATCCCAGAGATATCAGAGTTGGATTTCACAGCAGAAAACTGGATAAAATTTCAGGAAGGGTAGAAGCAGGTGACAGAGATGGAGTCCTTTGAGTACTGAGTAGCAAGAAGAGGGTGTTAAAAATAATGAGCGATACCTTGTCATTTACCCTGATAAAAGGTTAATCCTGATTTCCTTTAAGCCAGGAAGAGGCAATTAAATCCTAAAATTAGGCCCACAGTGTTTGATGGACTAACCTTGAGCATGTGGTCCACATGCATATCCTCAAGTGATGGGTACAGAGACATCTTTGGTTTTCCTTTCTCACAAGCTAACTTGTCATCAAAAACCTGGACCAATCTCTGCGATACTGTCCTGGAAAAAATATATCAAAGGCAAGGAAATTATCTCATTTGTTAGCTTTTGGTCTGGAGCCCAATGTCTGAAAGACTGAGGGCCGATTGCATGAACGATGTTTATTTTAGACATTGATTATCGATAGTCATTGTTTAAACATTGTCTACGAAAACGGTTAACTGCTGTCTACTTTCGATTGCATGAACGATCCCTAAGCCATGTTTTCATAGCCGATGGTTAGACGATAGCTAAACACCCCTCATGGTACATATAGCACGTTCTGACTCCTCAGTTGGAGCGTAATATACTTCGGACTCCACAAAAAACGAGCGAATCAAGTGAAAAGGAGAACCCTTCCTCAGACTATTAAGCATATCTCGCAGAGTTTGTAAAGGAGAATCTCACGATAGAGAGAGACATAATGCACTTTCCTTGCACAACAAATAATCATGCCTGGAAACTGATGAGTTCTCCTCTGACCTTACTCTGTATTTCGATATATCAGAGGTAAAGCCAAGGATTCGTTTTGGACACACGGAGAAGTAGGAAATGTGAAAAATATGAGTATCATTTGTGTACGATTGCAAAATGAGGGTATTCGAGAATTGTGTGTGGATTCTGGTCACATGATGACAATTTCAGTAATAATTTCCTAATAATTCAGTAATAATCCCTTCCTCATCGCGCACTGCTTGGACATCGATGAAATAGAAGCATTTGTGATTGATTAAGGTTGTCTGGGCATTCTATTCGAGTACGACAGTCGTCGATGACCTGGGAATCTGACAATATCAAATAATTATCTTCGTCTCCGTTTTTCCTCCTAGGAATGTAATGAGCGATGCAAATGGGTAATGGCTTGCGCCATTCCATTTCTTGGAATCGACGCCACATAAAATCGAAGGGTCAGCACAACATGCAAATCAAAAGGCTTTCATGATACTCTCTTTACCTTCGAGTCATATTAATTAATTACTCAGGGGATGGGTACTTGAACAAATCATGATTCATTGCACACGAACAGTGATTGCTCTTATCTGTCGATGTAAAGTTAAGGGATCCCTTCCACGATCTTCATTCCATTCAAGTTCAGCACGAAGCAGGTCGACATCATACCCTGATCCCTTTCCAAATTGGTATCTCACGTGGAAGTTCTAATCGACATATTCTTCAAAGGGATTAAGCTGAGAACATATGTTTATTCCTCCCATGCAACGACGAGAGCACATCATCGTTATCGTGCGGATCCATAAACAGAATCCATTGTGCTTCACCAGTGCACTGCAGTGCTATACTCATCGAGATGGTACACGAACGCTGGCATAAATATCGGCAAAACATGCCCCATCCCTTGTCTGGAAACAACACCTTTTTCAGCTTCTGTTAGACATCGGTTAGACAATGGTTAAAGGAAGATAGCGTTCATGCAATCCATTTTTGGCCTTAGACATCGGTTAACTGATGACTTTCAAAAAACACCGGGAAAACATTGTTCATGCAATCGGCCCTGAAACACTTATGAACAAGCTTAAGACTAGACAAACAAGATCAGATGTGATACTGCAACAGGACTTGAATATAACGTTAGGCTTAGTCCTAGCCATACCCAAAACATAACTATTGAAGCCCTGAGCCTAATGTTAGACCTAGAGTAATTTCAGGTTGACTTTTCACCTGTTTACATGTGCTTCATCCTATTCTTGAGGTTCTAACATATTCTACGCTTGGACTCAATCAAATGAAAATTAAAATCCACTGTAGGCCTAAGCTTACAATTACTTCTGAGCGATTTTATTGGCCTATTTTTTCTACATTAGAATTAATCATGAAGAAAAACTTTATAGAAATTCCAAGAACAGATGAATTTAGCCACATTTTCAGTTTACCTTTAGTTTCACTTGATATCCAGTTAGGCCAAATGAAAACTCAATAGAACTCAATGCTACTAGCTAAATCCAGGAAAGCTCATAAAAGAACATAGATCTATGGCAGCCCTCATTATAACCATTATGAATCAAAGAAGGTTGAATAAAATTCTTTCCAGAAATCCCATCCACTGTGAGAGCCATGTCAAGGGCGTCCTTCACTTCCAATCCCATATCTTTGCTCTCTTAGGCTGTATGCAACTATTCAGTTTTATAAAATCAATTTGGCATCTTCCTTTAATCAACTAGCCTCTTATTGTAGTTTCTCTCCTGCTTCCATAACTCTGTTGGTGCTCAACTGAAACTGCATTTACGCAACACAAATACTGTAACTGTAACAGATGCGGAAATTGCTGTAAGCCTACCTAATACCCAAAACGTTAGGCCTAAAACCAGAACTTGTAAAACAAAAGAAAGCAGAGGTCGAAATGGAAGAACGGGAAACGTCACACAGCAATGTTGACCTAGTCCACTCAAGAAGCCTACTGGCGTACTTCATTCCTACAGATTCGGGATATGTCGAGGTTGGTCAACATCACACGAATAACGGATAATGTGGGCTACGCAAGTGATTCATGCAGTACGCTTAGTCGGAAAACAACATCGAGGATTCCGTTTCCGAACGTTTAGAGGTGCGCTCTGGTATTCTTTCAATCACCTTCCATCATTTTCGGGATCATGATGATCCGTGCATAATAACTTGTACCTTATGACTATTTCTTAATTGATTAGCAAATCTGCCCGCGAGGTCCTGGATTTTGATAGAGGTATTGTTCATATCCTGTAGGGTCAAATTGGATTTCCGCCTTTCGGTTCCTTGGTTCCGAGCTCCGACTCGCCTCTACCTACATCCTACTGCGCGTGTACGTCATGTGGCCCTAACCATGTGATAATGACGTGTCGGGGATTTTTCCTTTTTCCTCGTAGCTTCACAGAATCAGTTCCGCCTCGATCACTCACTGACTGACAATGTCTTGCACTGTTAGTTCTTGTCCTTCCCCGAGGCGATCGTCAATGTAGAAAATATGAAGGATGTGGGCTGTCCACTCCTCCGGAATACTTAATGGGAAATTACATGGGGTAATTTCACCTCCTTTCCGTCAAGTAAATTTCAAACAACGGGTAATTTTCATTTACTTGTCAGATAGTGAATGCGTGGAACACAATAGCTGAGTATGATGTCTGACCTTACGGTGGATAACTATAGGAAGACTGTAGATGCCCTTCATGGATAAAAGAAAAGAGCAAATTGTTCTCAATAGTTCATCCAAATATGTTATGAGGAGGTGACCACGATATCTATACTCATCAGGATATGGTGCTAATATGTTTAAATTTGCACCCTCCCCCCCCCCCTCATTGAAACTTTTTCATGAACTATAATTAAGTAGGCGTGGTTGATTGAGACGCTTCAACCAGAACCATTTTTCTTAGGCGAGATGAGTAACTCAGATTGGAGTGAGAGGATATGACAGTGATAGCGAGCCTGTAGCACGCATGCCCAAAACGGTACATGGCATCAAATCTATTGGTACGCGATGGAGTATTGGAAAAAAAAATCAGACTAAACTTGAAAAATGGATAGCAGCTACCACCCCCCACTTCTATCCTTAAACTGCTTTTCATTATGTCTCTGGTTGCCACCCAGTTTAAAATCCGAGCTATGAATTCCAGTCAGATTGCAGTTCTTAATTCAAGCACATTCTAACTGGGAAACTGTTGGAAAATAAAAAGCTAAATCCAGGCTGGGTTTCTGCTAAAATTTCTCATTTGGACTGAGAATGGTTTCGTTGGCTGCTGCTTGCTGACGTTCAGCTATGGAAGCAACTAGATTACAACCGTCAATTCAGTTCAATTCTAGCTGGATGATCCCTAGTGGAAATTCTATGGTCGTTCTCAAGAGTTTATGAGAAATGTTGATAGGTTACTGTATAGACTTCATAAGAAGGAAGCAGTTTAACCCTTATCCGGGCAAGGTAAAAGACGAACGTAACCGGGCAAGGGGGGTCCATTGGACCCCCCTATTACTTTAAGTACTGTATATAGTGGGGGTAAACAGAAGGCGAAAACACGCTTTCCATGAAGCAACGTCTTTATTTTATTGATTCCGATGAATTTCACAACTAATTCGAAATTAATTTGCATCCAGAACAACTTTTTAATCTTCAGTAAAATTTGGATGGTAAAACTAAGGTCTAAAAATGGGAAAATTTCCGATTTTTCCACCCCTGTTTCACTGTCTGAATTCCACTGCTGTCGAATTACACCGCGATATTTTACCGCATTCTTACCTGTAATGTACCTCAGTTTCATAGTTCCCCTCTTTCTCGCCCGTGTTTTTTTTCCCCCTGTGTTTCACCTGCACTTACGTTTACCTTTCACCTGTAATTTACAATTTGTTACCTTCGGGGTACCTTTTACATCAGATTTACCGTCTCTTTTTTACACATGTGGTGTTCACCTTATGTGATTGTAGTAGCATTAACCCTGGTGCCATGAATAAAATAAGTTGATGTGGTCCCAGACAAAGAATAAAAGCTTAACTTACAAGAAAGTTGCATCATGAAATTGTTGTAAACTTTTGTTTATGAGGTATATAAACTTACGGCTTCGATGTCTGATCATTAGTCTCAGATTTCTGAATGCATTTTTGCATTATCCCATTCTTAGCTTCATAATCCAAAGCCTATAGATCAAGAAACTAAGTTAGCATAACGTGGGAAAAAAAAAACAAGTAACAACACAACAAGAAAGAAAGTTTTCAGATGAAGCCGAACCACAAACGCTGGGTGAGACCGACCCGGCGTCATGGCTATGCTATACCGAACCATATAGGGAATAACGTTATTCCAGCACGTCCCACAGGGATAAAAAAAAAAGAAGACAAGTGCGAATGTGTTAGAGGCAACATTCTTTTGGAATTACCCGAATTTCACCTTAGCGACTCATCTCTTCGGAAAATCTTGCTTCGGGAGGAATCCTTCTCCATAAGCGTAAGATAAAATCAGGGATTCCTTTCTTTCCTCCTTTTTTCTCATACTCTAGTTGTCAGAATGCTCTTTCGGCAAATTTTAGGAGATCAAGCTGTGAAAGAGGGAGGAATCAGGGGATAACATTTTGCATGCGTACATGGAGCGTAGTAGGGGTCCAATGGACCCCCCTTGCCCGGTTACGCTACTCAAATCAAAAAGTAATTTTTAAAAATTATATTTAGAAAATTTTCAGGTTGGTGATGTTCTGGCGCCAGGATCTCCTTAACTTAAAGGACAATTGCTAAAAATTACAGGAAAATGTCTGCAATGGTTTGAATGCTGTTTAGAAAATTTGAGGCTTGGGGGTCCAACGGAACCCCCTTGCCTGGATAAGGGATAGCTTAGATTCCACTCCGTTTTTGTCAATAACAGCAAATGGATGGACAAATAATTACTAAATAAGTAACACGCAAAATTTGAACAATGCTGAGGACGCACGATTAATGCAAGTTACTTACTTACTATTAGCCATTCTTAGCCATTTCCATGCCCAACAGGTCAGTTGAGGGGCACTAGATGAGTCTGCTGATAGGAGAGTGCTGATGGCACCCGCAATCACAGCTACAAGCCATCCTGAAATTAAAAAAAAATTCAAAATCACATGGAACATGAGATAAGATTAAATTTAGGTATTTAATCCAGCTCCTTCCATAACTAGACTCCACCAGGAAATAGCTAACGAAAGTCTCGATTAGTCCGAGAAAATTCTCCGTTTACATGGGAAATTCTAGCTGGAAACCAGCTTTGGTCAAGCTTCATTTTTCATCTACTTTCCAGTTAGAACGAGTTGGAGAGTACTGCTTTGGACCTTGGCAAATGTAGCACTCCAATAGTTCATATGATTTTGCGATGCACGACTTAGCGATGATAGCGATCATATATGCTTGGTCCAAGGTAATGAATCTGGAAGCAAGACCAAATCCTACATTATATCAATGATTGACGACTCAAATAAAATTGTTCAGACCAAATTGGGTAATCTCTGTTTTATTTCTAAAAAATTGTCTCCTATACAGAAGATAAACTTTAGCTGGAATGAAACATGGATTGACTTTTTTTGCATGGACGTGAATGCTACACGTATTTAGCCCTTATGAAGATTAACCGGCGTGACTTTTTTATTTATTCAACACCCCATGTGTAC
This sequence comes from Darwinula stevensoni, assembly GCA_905338385.1. Taxonomy (NCBI): domain Eukaryota; kingdom Metazoa; phylum Arthropoda; class Ostracoda; order Podocopida; family Darwinulidae; genus Darwinula; species Darwinula stevensoni. The sequence continues at coordinate 61,757 of CAJPEV010000662.1, read as the reverse complement.
GTTTTGTAACTCGGTTTTGGGTGATTTGTTCTTTATATTCGGCATTCTGATAAATGAATCATGCAGAAGTGACGGCAAAAAGTCCCGATAAATTAATATCCGTTTTCGTTCATGAGGAATGCGTTTCACGGGGAGAAATGCGATTCATCGAAATGTCATTATCGGCATTTCGAAGAAAGCCCTCTTCACCATTCCTCTCACATACGAAACCGAAAGGAGAATACGGCGATTGGAACCTCAAGGGCATCGGCGGAATCTCAAGGTCTTCTACGGTCATGTTTTAAGGTCGATGCACTCCGACTGCGAAGAGCTGCGGCAAAGCTGCACAACGATCGTCTGCGAAGTTCGCAGTCCTTTCTTGACTGCGACCGTATGCGAAGCATCTCTCACACTAGCAGCAGAGCTCCCAAGCGAAATTCAACATGGGTGTGTACGATTTGAGAGCTCGTGCTGCGACACTTCTCCTTTTTTGCGGCCCCTGGGGGGATCTGTGTGACAGGATCTGTGTACAGGACGAGTACTTTTGCACTCTTCTTGTAAACATATCCCGTCTGACGACGAGAGTTTTCGCGACGCTAGAGGAAAATATCGAAGACAAGGAGTGTTTTTCGCCTATGTCCATGAGAATGTCTCCTGAGCCTTTCAAGACCCTTCTTGGTTTGCTGGAGGAGAAGGCAGGACACAAACTTCAGACCATGCATTTCCCAGCGCAAATGGTGGCAGTGACACTTGGGTAAATGCATACTACATACAAATATTCTGTATATCTCAAATACGTATGAATTATGCAGCACTCTCTTGAAAGAGGGTACGACTCAGGTTTTTGCACTCGGAGAACAAGTGCTTCTCAACTTAAATTAATATTAAAATTTATGGATATAAGGAAAATGAAAAAATGATCAAGAATATAAATGGCATCGAGACCTTTCTTGGAGATTTATTTCGTATATCTATGTATCTCGTTCATGGAGATTTATTTCGTATATCTATGTATCTCGTTCATGGAGATTTCATTGGTGATGATTGGCATCATCTACCGCCAAAGTCTACAAAAGAGCCACCAAATTCAATATCTAACCAATATCTAACGATTCCATAACTTGCAGTCAATAGATACGTAGCACGAACCAATGCGAAGATGCGACAGGAAATGACTCGTCCGATTCCGTTGCGAAGGGTACCGCGACCTGCGAAGGTCCCACGCATCTCCAATGCGACCGATTGCAACGAACTGCGACGGTTGCAGTGGTCGCAACGCAGATCTTCGCAGGTCAGTGTGCATGGCTCCTTACTCGAACTCGTGGTGCGGGAGGGCATGAAGTCGAAGAACACTTAGTTGCATATCGAAACAAAGGAGTGATACAAATTCCGACCTTGCTATAAAGTCCGCCCCCACGCTACATATTTCAACATAATCAGAAGTACAAACAGCCTTTTTCAACCAAATTACACCAATGCTCGGTCTCTAAACGTGAATGGGCATTGTGTGCATTTTCCTCTCGATTGGCATAGATCCCCAAAAAATTAATTTCAAACCGTCGGTGAGGGGGTGGACTTTGAGCTTAAGGAGGTTGGAATTTGTATCGCCTACCCTATCAGTGTTCCAGATTCTCTGCCATGGAATGGATAGAAAGTATACATTTTAGGCTCATGAAGTTTCCTCCTGAGGGGAAAAGAAAAAAATTGTTGCTTTTCAAACAAAACAAGCCTACTGAATCTCCGAAATCTGAAAAAAGTCTAACATTTCACCTCTAATCCAATCTATAATGAATAGCAGCCGTTACTAAAGTTCTTTGATGCTGGAATATACCACCGGCAATGTTCTTCCCATTGTGTCACAGAAATGATTGTGACTTGTTTCATTCTTGTCGCATGTTTCGATGGCATAACGTATCCAGAGTGTCAATTCCTGTCACGCAAGTACAGTCAATAACCCAATTTCCCGCATGAAGTTCAGTCATCGATAAGCCTTTTTCTGTCTCCCAGATGACAAAGAACATGTAGACACATTGGAATCAGGATATAGGATGCCGACTATGATCCTTCCTTGTGCAGAACCTGTTGAACACAATCCTATATAGTCTCCGATTTCGTCCAGAACGTCGAATTTCATATGAGCAAAGTCAATACTCAATTTCCTCTATGAGAAACAAAGGAAAAGGCAGCGAAAATGAATCAGAAACTCTCGAAAAGTGGCTTTAGAGAGATATACAGGAAGTGAAGCATAGAATGTGCCCTATCACAACACAAAAAGATCTGAGCAAAAAAAAAACTTGATTTGAAAAACTTCATCTCAATATCTATTCAAAGGCAATACAAGTTAAAAGCTCACATCCTATATAAGCTTTATAAAGCCTATCTTGACTCCTAGCATGTTCTGTTGAGTGCAGCCAGAACTTATTGGGCAATTGGAAACATGATAGGTTAGGAAGGGTCAATTAAAAGCCAAATCCGTACTGCCAGCGCTTAAGAATGAATTCAAACCGAATGTGATCAAATCTTTGAATATTTTCACAGTAAGTATCATAATACAGCATGTACCAGCCGAATAAGTGCAAGGAATAAAAACAAGTAGAAAATTATCTCGATATGAAGCCTAAAAGGTGCAGTTAATAAACTTCTTTGAAAACGCGTTCGCCCAAACATGCAATAAAGGACAGATAAATTATGAAACGCGACATTGCACGGGTGAAACTCATATGTTTAAATCCTAATTTTGTTCTGTCTTCGAATGTTGTCTATTGTTCCTCTATTCAAGTTCACTTAACATATTTATTATTCATTGTGAACCTCCTGTAGTGGCCCTTCCTATGAACCTACTGAAAACATGTTTGAAAACCTCATAACAAGGTGTCATAGTCGCCTTTCGACAACTTGATAGGGGTATATTAATTTCAAATATTAAAATTTCCGCTTCCTCAAAAAAAGAATAATGATAACCCTCTGAGACCCCGGCTACACATGTGTGCATTGAAAGCTAGTTCGGTGATTCTCGCCAGATGCCTGCGAAGTATGTTGAAACATTTACGGTTGCGTGATAAGTTGGAAGCACTCGATATTCAAGGTGAGAGAAATAACCGGATAAAGGACTGGTTCAGAGAGCGGAGAGTAATTGCAAATGGAGTGTCGGCGGAAGTTGGGGTTTAGAGCGGATTCCCCCAAGGGAATTAGGGCCACTTGTGGTTTACACTAACGATTCGGATCAAGGTCTCACGAGTAAAATCGGCAAATTTGCCGACGACGCGAAATTCGGTTTCTCTATCATTGGGAAGGAGGACAGAATGAGAGCCGAGAGAAGTTTACTGCTCTTTGACGAGCGGAGAAATAATTGGCTCATAGATATATAGTTAAATATAAGATTCTTCGTATCTGCCAACATAGCGATAGGTCTTTGAATGCGTTCGACGAGGATAACTGATGAGTCGAAAGGAGAGAATTAAGTTGGGATCATTTAAGATTAACTCGAATTTTCTTCGAACGTGCAGGCGACGATAGTTGAATGTAACGGGGTTTAATGCTTCATCAGGCATTCCATTTCCAATATGTTCGCAGGTTATTCCAATGAATGTAACACTGGTAAGACACTATTCTGAGTATTGTGTTCAGTTTTGGAGAAATGAAAATAAGAGTGAAGTAACGGCGCTGGAAATAGTTCAGAAGGAAGCTGCGAGAATGAAAAACGCAAAGGAGGTTGTTTTAAATTTGGAATTCTCAGCACAGCGGAGCGCACTTATGCAAGGCGCATGCTCAATTAAAATATGCATTTACAAAGCCAGGCGTCTTACCTTGACCTTGCCCTTTCTTTCAGAGTCCTTGCGACAGTAGGTTACGCTCTGGTCCTCCACACTCAAAGCACTACATTGGTTTCCTTTCGAATAAACGAACGCACTCGGGCTCTGTCTAGATGCTTTCCAACTACTCTGCATTGCCTTGAATTATTATTCATAGGGTCTTTCTGACATAATGCCATTGTGGTTCTACTGAGAAAAGTGTGGAGAAGTAATGGCTGTGCATGCCTTGTGCGTCACAATATGAGGTACATGATGAAAGTCACGAGAAAGGAGTTTCTTTCTATTATTTTTTGTCTCTATGAATATTATTTTATGTCACCGAATATTCATTGCATGTGTATTATATGTCGATAATTAGACGTTTTCTCAGAGCCTCATTGCCTCCAGTTGGCCTCGGTGCCCCTTTCTTACCACTATATTAATAATTTACCGCCATATCCGCTTCACTTCACCTCATAATCGATCTCCCGAACTTGCACGTGATTCTGCTTTCTCATGTTGTCAGGTTGCCGAACAAGAAACAGATTAGGAACATGTAGAAAAGTCTACAGCTTCGCACTGACGCAGTCGCTTTCTTTTGGCATGAATGGTTTACCTTAGCAACGAGAGAAAATCCTGCTGCGCGAATGAGCATAGATGCTCTCCGAGACTTGCTTCTCTCACCTCTGCTATGGACATACCTTCTCTCCTTCTCTTGTCTTGTACTCCACGTATCTTGGACAAAGGAGCCCCCTCCTCATTCCATGACTAGCTTTAAGAGGTTTGATACCTTCATGGACAAAACAAAAATGGGAGAAATGTAGGCAACTAGGCAGCAGGTGTATATACTCCCGCAAAAATACTTGTCTTTGAAAGGAGTAGGCCGATCTTGTTCTGTATGAACGTTAGACCTTCACACGTGACCGCATAATCATGCCTCTAGACGTCCCTACCCAAACCTTGAACCGTGAACTTCGAGAATGAGCCACGCACACCTATGGCTCTCCGACTTCTCGTCATTATCATGGGCGTGGAAGCGGATGTATTAAATTCACTTTGTTAGTATGCAATATGGGAACATTGGTACTCAGGAGAATAAACTTCGCATGTTTGTCTTTTTTTTTCGTGAAACAGGAAAACGTTAATTGTAAATGGGAGGCCGTATACATTCAATGAGAAATAATTACAGGACGTTTCAAAAGTCACTTCCGCTGTTCAGACGACTGCCCCCAGGAAACACGATGTTGTGAAACTTGGAGTGTATACTAATTTGACCATGCGGAAGAAAACGTACACAGTCATGTGGTGGTTTATGGTGGCATTATGGTCACGCTGGATGGTACCTATGGTCCACAAATGCCATACATTTTTATAATAGCTGTTTGATGTACTTTCCTTTTGTGATAGTCTTAATCTTCAATCGTGACAACACATTCCAAACTACTGCTCGAAGCGTATATGGAGCGAACTTCTTGCCGTCTGCTCTCTTTCAACTCGTGGCATGTGGTGAGGTCATTGCAGTAAACATGGCTCTTGAGAAACACAGCCCCAAAGCCAGACGTCTGCTGGGGTGAGGTTCGATTCTTATTCTTGATCACGTGGTTGCCTGGATGGGATCACGAATGCAGACAGTCCTTGTTTCTCCTTCATCGGCTTTAATCACGAACATATCCATTGAGCACAGATTGACATTTTCCCTCTGACGATTCCAGCTGTACATAAGCATGGCTGGAAAATATTGATAGGCCAAAAATTGAGTTTTTTTAAAGTTACAGTTAAAAGTTATGAGGCTGTCTCTAAAATCCTTCAACAAAAATGTGACAGTGCGACATGAAGCAAAACTGGATCCGAGTAAGTTAGGTGGAAGCACTGGAGTCGTCAGGTTCTCTCATTAAAAGTAAATTCATTGGATGATTTTTAGCGAGTCCAGAGGAATTCAGTCACGGTACTGCTTCAATTTAGGCAAGGTTTCTCCCTGCCCTCGCTGTTGCGTTCCAGTTTTGGTATGAGCTCTTTCAATGTCGACTTCCGTTTCAGTTTCGGCTATTGCAAGAGAATCTACTGTGTTTGGTGACTATATTCAGAGAAAGCATGAATAAAGCCGATGTTATCTGCACACAAGGGACGTTGACTTCTTAGAACACTGGATTTTCTCTATCTGCAATGCAGGGTGAGTCAAAGTGACCCAAAAATTTTAAGCTTCATAATCGCAAATGAAGAAAATATACGAACGAGAAATTTTTGTTTTTAAAATACCTAAGAAACTCCAAGGAAGCTAAGAAGTTCCACGGAGACACCTGGCAGTTTCTGGCCACATTTTTGTGTTAGTGTGTAGTCAAATAGGTAAAAGGGCCTTGTACTATTTCAGATTAGATGATGACAAACCGATTAAGCGCAGAACAGCGCGTCGAAATTATCACACTTTATGGTTGGTACGGAATGGTGGTAGAAGTCCAATTATTGAAAAGTTTGAAACTATGGATAGAGTGTTAGACACACCAAGATTAGGGTACTCAAAATCTGCTCCTCCACAGTCCCTCGGAAATCGGGCAAGACTTTCATGAAATACACGGAGTAAAATGTAGATTTACTGCGCTTAGCCATCCTGGAATAAGGGTTGCATTGCGTCGAAGATGATAGGACATAGGATGACACTCGCAAGTTTTATTCCTCCGTCAACATTTTTTGTGATTAACGATTTTACATTTTAAAACCTTCTTTGCCCATACATGGTTTGAGTCATCTTTATGCCAAGTTTTGTAGGGCAACTTCCTATAGTTTCGGATAATTTTTGGAAAAACAAACTGTAACATTCTATCGGCTTTGCCAATGGATGTGGCTCGATCGAGGAACGCCCCCGAACGAAACAATAGCAGGCCTGACTAGGATACGGTATGTTCATTATTGACCTCTTGGTTTCCGAAAAATGATAAAATTACCAATGGGATTTTTTCATTCTCCCATCCATCCAAAGGATGGAACCAATCCTCCCAGACAATGCGGAAAGAAAGAGAAAATACGATTTATAAAAGAAACAGCGCCCGAAGACGAAAGCGAAGGAAACTCTCAATGGAGCCAGAACACAGCTGTAGGACACCGGCCCCCCTCCCCCTCTCCACCCCACTTCCGAAAAGGATTCCTGGTTACATTCTTGATATGACTTGATTCGTCTGCCACGAAAGTGTTCGGTAGGAGATAGAGCATTTGACATCTCTGAACTGCCACTCGTCAGGACTCTGATGGCGATGATAATCTTCTGCTCTCTAAATCCTCCACCCCTTGTAAACCATGGGAACAATCGGCCTTTGAGAGAACACCTACTCGTTTTTCTCAAGGTGAATCGACCATCTCCATCGTATTTCTTAAAATAGAAACTTGGACTGCTACGGACAGACACTGACAGGTGCATGATGCCGGAGGGTTATGTATTGTTTTAGTTCGTTCAGACTTTTCATTTCCATTCACATTTTCTGCTCCCAAACGTTTAGTGATGTTGGCGCCAGGATCACGCGTCTCCCGCCACGCTATTGCACAAATTTTTATCGATCCGTCTATCTTCTATTATCTATTTTACGCGCCATTCTACCAATAATAAGATCTGGAGATATCTGGACTGAGGATTAATGTGGTTTCAATGGTTTTTGCGCGTCATTTCTGGTTTGGCCTGTGGGAAGTGGGAATGGTTATGGTCCGTTCTGCAGCGTAGGAAGGGAGTTCCGTGACGGACATCCCTAACGGCATGACCACACCTTCCCCTATGTATCTTGCACCTTCCCGCACCCTGTCACTCTGCATCCCGTTTTCATGAGCCCCGGGGAAGGTGATGGTAACTTCGACGTCGCTCAAAGACTGGGCCTTCCACCACTGCATATCGGACCGATGTGGTGGGTGCGATTGAGGCGCACCAATCCCCTACTATCACACGATGGGGCATGGATAAGTCTATGCGCGAGCACAGTAACACCCAAAAGCAGCCAGGTGAACTGTCGGCCCAGGAAAATATCGCCTGCCGCCGGTCTGGATTTCTGTCTGACATCTGAACATGGCCCTGGACCTCTTCAGTTTTCATTCTGTAAGGAAAAGGGGAAGAGAATATTGTGAGAGAATAGGGAAACAACCAGTGGCGTAGGGAAGGGGGGGGGGGGTTTAGGGGGTTAGAACCCCTCCATTGAGCTTCCCAGTCAGTGAAACTGACAGGCATATTTCAACCTTCATTGGGAATTCCAATTTTCGCTATGCCCCTTCGAGGAAAGTCTGATGTCCGTCCACAGACCGAAGATGCCAGACCATGATTTCTTTGAAAAGGTATATTCCGGGTAGTGGAGCTAGGCGTAGGGTTGGGGTGTCTACCTGACCTCAACCCCCCCCCCCCCTTGCCGATTTCCTGCCTACGCCGCTGGAAAAGACGCTTATGGCCTTTTCCCCTTGCATCCCCAGCGCCCTTTTCATTTCTGAATGCTTGTGTGTCTGTCTGTCCTTTGTGCACGGCCACGCCTCTGATCGCATCCGACCAAACTTTGCATGGCTTCCTCATTTGGTCCGGGGATGGTCATAGGCTAGGTGGTGTTTCAAAATTAGGACCCCCGGGGTACCTTATTTAGTACATATTCAGTACTTATTTGGCCGATTTACTGATACAGACCCCCAAAGGAGTCAAAATTTGGGGGGTCAGTACAAAATTGTAGAGGGACCCCATGTTACTAAATAAAATTTCCGTTGCACCTCGCAGCGCAGCGCAGCGAGCCTTTATTTTCTTCGCTAGAAGAAAATAAAGCGCGACCCTTACACGGCTTTTCTCGAAAGGAGCTCTCTCAAACTGATCCCTAAAAACGCTCGAGTCGGATCGTGTCTTGTCATGATTATGCTTGTGTCATGAACCAGTCCGCAACCCATGTTAGACTCTACCTTCAACAATGTGACATGGATCTGACTGTCTCCAGGCGGTCTCCCGGTCAGTGACATAAGTCCATACCAGAGTAGACGGCATTCTAAGTATCGATCGGGGTCAAAATGTCGATTACTTTTTTAAACTATTCGGGTCATGAATCCAGAAACAGTGCTGAATGAAAATAAGAACGCACTGAAATACGATTAATTTGGTTGCTGATAAAAACAAGCATATGCTTGGCTACAAAGGAACTTAAACCCAGGGGAAAGGGGAATTCATTCGAGGATTTGCACAGCTACGATCCCAAATGGGCTTGGCTAAGGGATGAGGAAAGTCTCCGAACGAATCTCTTTAGAAAGTCAACTACGCAATGGAGCATGCGCGAAGTATGATGCGCATGAGCCACCGAATTCGTTGCTTCTTACTTTCGCGATTCGAGAAGGCTTTCTTGCTGTAAACAGAACTGGATTTCAGGAAAAGACGAGTTGACATTCACAAGTTCTTCACAAGACAGACCATCCAATGTTTGCATGCATGTGAAGTTCCCGTGTTCGTATGAACAAGACTGACTGAGCGAAAACTATGCACGCCAAATAAGCACGGAGCCTAGTGCGCAGGCGTCAATCTACAGCTGCTGGGAATCCATGAGAGTCCAGCCTTATTCCGATTTGTCTTCAACTCATTTTTCAGAATTGTTTTCTTCTAGGCTGGGATCTGAAACGAATCAGTGGAGATTGTATACAACCAACTGCTTCTCTTCGGCCCGATAAATGAGCTCCATTGTTCGGAAGCGCAAGTACTGGACGAGGACGAGAAAAGAAAGTCAAGGAGTCATCGATAGGAAACGAAGAACTCAATAGTTGTCCCTGGAGTGCTGCGCGAGCGAAGTTATGACCATGAGACGGCCTGCATGCCTCACCCAGTCGTCCAAGTTCCACTTTAAGTGCTTAACAAAATTAAGGCAAGTTAGAGTCATGGGCAAAGGTTTTTCTGGAGTTACGCCTGAGGTTAAGGCTAAAATGGTCAATAATGATCAATAATGATATGGTTGTGTGGGCTTAGCGGCGGACCTCACCGAGGAGTGGAGGAGGGGTGGCTCCTCCTCCACTCCTCGGTGAGGTCCGCCGCTAAGCCCACAGTTGATAAACAACATTTTTAAAAACTCTCAGCAAGATCAGACTTAAAATACAACGTGACATTTCAGATGAAAATTACTCCCTAATGTTGAATAATTAAGCGCTGCTGTACGTTGTAAGTTGTACACTGTAAATGGATGAAACTCAGAGTCTGAGGAACCCGACGCCGGATGAACGTCATGTGTTGGCAGGCCTAAATGTGTCGTGGAAAAGGCTTAATAGGTGAGGACTTCGAGGCAGTTCACGCAAATTCGTTCGAGGCAGTAACTTGACCGCACGAAAGACGATCAGAGATCAAGTATTATGCAAAGTTCTTCAGAATTTCAGGATCTACTGGTAGAGTTCTTCAAAATCTCACTTGCATATCCAGCATTTCGCAGCTGAGCCGAGAGATTTCCTGCAGAAAGAGCTTGTACAAAATGAAACAGAATCTCTTACTGGTCAAGCTTGACAACATCGTTGAGAGCTTGTTTTCCAAGAATCATGATTCACTCATTGGCTTCATATTATGTCCATGTTCAACTAGCTGTTGCCTCAAATCTGGGGATAACAGAACTGAAAAAACTAGGTGGGCAAGCCCAGTCCAGTACTGGGCCTCCTTTCGTTTAAGGAGACCCCGCATTTTGCCACCTAATTGAACAGAATGCCGTCTTTTTCTGGTTCTTGGCCATCAATAACTTCATTTTTCAGTTACGTTTAAAAATCTACCCATGTTGCCCATGAAATGATGATGGGAGGATGGAGGGTAGTGCGTGCTTAGAACCATCCGCCACTAAGATTGATAAGGAACTGACAGCTCTGGTTGCTGGCACGGCACCGCGCCCAAGGCCTGGGTCGTACGCACATGCGCATTGTGAACCAGATCCTGAAGGTCTCACGGGTACTCATGCCATCCTCTCCGTGAGCAAATTTCGATTTCAAATTTTCCATTAAAAATGCCAATTTTGGTGCAAATTCGCCGCAAAAGGAACTCAGCCCGTATCTTATTTATATCTACCTGCTTACAAAATTTCACATTGGTCAGGCCAATATTTTCTTAGTTATCGTCGGAGAACCAAAGTGTGACACACGGACACACAGAGGGACAGGACGGCACCATAACTGGTCTCTTTCCTTTCAGGAAAGGAGGCCCACTAAGAAGGAGTCGGAAATAATTAAGCATCTATATTTGGAATAGGCTTGACTCAAGCTACAGTGGAAACACTCCTTGTATGACGTATTCTCCTTAGGCTATATTTCATCTGATGTAAGATGTTACACCTAAGGTTACTCATATCTAAGGTTAATAAAATAAATGAATTTGTAACCCCTTGTCCAAATAATCTAAGAGTAACATTCCAAAGAGCGCAATTTGCCAATAAATGTTTTCTTTTTTATCAGATCAAATATACTTGTGCACGACAAAGCTACACCTAGAATTTTGTGCTGACACGCTGAAAGTTGGTGCTCTTTGCTATCTCCATGGATCCTCTGCCCGACTTTCTCCCAAAATTTGTTCTTGTTTTTGCTGTCTATAAGCCTTGTATGTCGAGTTTCAGTGAAGTGAAACTGAAGCGCAAAAATTGCTTTTAAGCAATAATTGGCCTCTACTGAAAGATTGAGTACTCGTGCATTAAATACGTATAAATATATAATATAATAAACTAGCAGAAGTACCCGGCGTTGCATGGGTGAATATTGTATAGGTCCCATATTTGTCTGCATTAAATATGGTACCCCAGGGCAGGGCCGAATTTAGGAACAGGCGACCCAAGCGACCGCCTGGGGGCAGGGAGCGTCTTTGGTGGCCTGCCCTGGCCTGGGGAGTCCGAATTTTGAAAGTCACCTAGCCTATGACTATCCCCGGACGGCGTGCAAAGTCGCCAAATACATCGAAAGGAAGCAGGGAATACTCATTTCCATCCTGAGAGAGCGAGATGCCCTGAAGAAGTCCCACTCCATCCAGGGAGATGCCACCCGCTTCCGAAACGCACTCCATCTCCATGACGACTGCGACACGAAGGATGTGAAGACGGCAGATCAAGGACAAAAAGAAGCACGATGGAAGGAGAAACCGCTTCACGGTCAGCATCCCAAGATCATGGATAAACCATCGATCGACTCGGACGTCAGATACAACTGGTTGAAGAAGGGACTGC
>CAJPEV010000662.1:0-41802 GCA_905338385.1 Darwinula stevensoni | reverse complement strand
CCAAGATCATGGATAAACCATCGATCGACTCGGACGTCAGCTATAACTGGCTGAAGAAGGGACTGCTGAATGCCGAGACAGAGAGCAACATCCTAGCCATTCAGGACCAGTGCATTAGAACTCGTAACTACGAGAAGCACATCCTGAAGCTGGATGTGGAAGACCGCTGCAGATGCTGTCATGGACCACCCGAAACGGTTCACCACCTCCTCAGTGCCTGCCCCGAACTAGCCCCGAGGGAGTACTTGTAGAGGCACGACCAAGTGTGCAAATATGTGCACTGGTGTGTCTCAAAGCAAGCCGGGAAGTCCCAGAGAAGTGGTACGAACACCAGCCAGTCTGTCGTGGAGAACGCCTCCACCAAGATACTATGGGACATGCCTATAATTACAGATCGCAGTATAGGCTGCAATAGGCTGGACCTCACGATCTATAAGAAGAAGACCGCCCTCCTTGTAGATGTGAGCATCCCAGCCATGAATGGAGGGTCGGGTGTTATTGGCCTAATGTGCCTCGAGGTCAGGGCTTGAAGGTAGCAGGCAGGAGCAATCTGGACATCGTTCCAATCTGTCAGTGCAGGACACAATTAGCTGAATGCAAGGTAGTGCCTTTCCACAGCCTACACATCAAAGTATTTGATGTGTAGCCTGTATTAATCAAATAGTCAAAGTTATCAAAGTATTTGATAACTTTGACTATTTGACTAATACTTCTATCAAAGTATTCGATAAGCTTGTTTTACGCCTAGCCCTTCCCCCCTTTTTCGCTTTTCCTTAATAGGCTTGAGCTCTCCCAAGCCATGCTCTCGCTTCATTCCATTTTAGGCTTGTGTCTACCATGCATTTCAGCTGTGAGGCTGGTCGAGCTAATCGATTGTTTAATTGTGGCACTGGCAGATGGATTTAAGCCGGAATTGCTTCTGGGGCATTAAGTACTACCTCTACTATTTACATCTGCAGCCGTAGCACCTGACGGCAGAAACTCTCTGGATAGGGTTTGTAAGTCAGACTTGTGGCCTCAACCCTCTGACGACGCAGGCTGCCTGACAAATTTCTGGGATAGGATCCTTCGCTGTCTCTTTTTAACTCCTCCCACTCTGAGGATGACATTGCTGCGGATATATTGGCTGGATATTTTCGGACTACCAAGGAGAGGAGGCTGGCGGAACTGAAGTGGATTATAAGGGAGGACACACATCGATCGGGTTTAAACCGTGACATCGGATTTCTTTCCCTGTACCCCTTCTTTCAGTCGAACAATCGCGCTCACACCTAGTCCCCTGAGGGTCCTTGTACCGAAACGTTGGGACGAAAATACATCTTTCATTTTAGTTGGCTATCAGGTGCACCCTCCTTCATTCCAATATATTCCAACACGTACACCTAGTCCTGCCATAAATACTGTTACAAGGTTTTTTTGTAATAACTCTTTTCATATAAAACATAAGCTGTGTTTGCTAACAGCATTTATTTCCCTACATAATTACTTGCATGTCTTCTGTGCTTGGCCATCAGGTCCAACTCTGCCCACAGTTTGTTGTCCAGTGGGTTCCCAGATGGCCAATCGGAGGCTTTGATGAACTCGGGGACATTGCTGGCTAGCCACTCCTGCGTTGTTCTAACCTTGTTAGCAGGTTCGGAGTCTTGCTGGAAGATCTAGTTGTCCCCATTGAACATTGTTTAGCCAACGTGCGAATGCGGCACTCCAATCCAAACTATGGAGCACATCATCAACGAGTGCACATTGTACTCATTTCCCGTCAGCATCAAGGATATACACGCAGCATCACTAAAAACTATCGACTGGATTTCAAAGATTAACATCAATTTCTAATAGTCATAGCGACTATTAGACTAACAATCTTCTTTCTTTCGTATGGGTATAGCACCCATGCGAAAGAAAAAAGATTGTTTAGCTGAGAGGCTTCACTGACTTCTCTAAGACTTCTTCCTGGTACACTTTGGCTGATGTCTTCATTTCTTCCTTGCAAAAATGCAGCTTGGTGACACCCTCATAACTCATCCCCCACCAAACCATGACAGAAGCATGGTGACTTCTCTCCACCTCATGGATGACATCTGCAGCTTCCCAAGCGTTGTGGGCATACACTTGGCCATTTGGCCAGTTGAATTTTTCTTCAACAGTGAATATTTTCTCATCAGTAAAGAGGATTTTGTGGTGTCTGTTTTGCGCGTACCTCTGCAGCAACACTTTCGATCGCGACCTCCTGATTTCTTTCAGAGATGGAGTCAGCATGTGTCTTGTGCTTCTTAGGTAAGCACCCAACCTTAGGTCTGATTTAATTAACCGATACGTGCTTCTAGTCGAGATGGCCATTTCCCTTGGCATCACTTTCTGCTTGCGCTGAGGATTTCGCTGAATCCTGTTGCTAACTTCTTTGATGACTCGTGGTGTTCTGGCAGTGGGTGGACGTCCAGATTTAGGGCGGTCTCGTACTCCCTGAGTATCATTGTAACGTTTGATAGCTCGGTAAACAAACTGCCGACTGATTCCAAGTGGCTGCAAAGTCTTGAAATAAATGCAGGTTTCTGACCCACTTTGTGCTCACTGCTATGCGATTCTCTTTGTCACCCCACTCCATGTTTACTGTACGCAACACAACAGCCAAAATGTTACCAAACAATACGGCAGATAATAAACTTCACGATTACTAGATAACAAGTTTCTAGCTTTCACTAGAATGCAAGGAACATCTAAATCTTGTAACAGCATTTATGGCAGAACTAGTATATATATATATATATATATAAAGAGAATTTTCTGTTGCCCTTGGGTAGTTTCGAGCAATTTCGGCACCAAATAATTTCTCTTACTCTGTGCACCTTGGTTGGGGGCAGTTTACTGCCCAGCCAGGTAACTGCCTATTTAGCCAATATCTTTCTTTAATATTAGGTCCATTACTATTTTTAGTGCATTACATTATATATTTTTTTATTACTGAAATCCGTACTCGGAGAACTAGATACGTACCAAGTTTCAGCCTGCAAAAATATATTTGGGAAAGCTGATGCAGACAAATGCTATGCCCTCAGGGTATGCACCTCAAAACTTGAAAATTTTCTGAACTCACTATCACCTCAGTTATTGGTGTGCCAAGTTTCACCTTTCTATTTCAGCCCAATAAGGCAGGACAAAGAAAAATTATTTGAAAACGTCACCAAACAAAAATATGCCCTCAGGATATTTTTGTTTGGGCATTCAAAACTTGAAAATTTTCCTGAACTCAGTGTCAGTAGTGCCTACTGACACTGAGTTCAGGAAAAATTTTTCATGTTCATCCATGTTTCCAGTTTTCCATGTTCAAAGCAAAAAAAGCAACAAAAAAAATTAGTTGAAAAAATCTCGCCTTGAAATTTGCGACCCCGGGGCATTTACCTCAAAAGTCTGAATGTTTTTGGGCTCAGCATCCCAATAGATACTTATGCATCAAAGTTTCACTTTTCTCTTAGATTCACGAAACAAGGAAAAAAGTTTTTACTAGCTTCTTCTGCCTTCAGGTGCACACGTGTTATAAGTACAGAGGTGGATTGCATAAAACAATGCCAACATTAAAGTGAAGGTTTAAAGTGAGTCATTGCATTAAAAAATTCAAAGTTTCATTAGTTAACTGACAGCGCTTCCTAATGTGCATTAGCGACCCAGATAATGTATATCAGGGACCCGCAAGAATGTCGTTCGCTTCGGTAACGTTCAAATATTGAATTTTTTTCTGTTCAATGCTCGCAAAAGTACGAGGGTGAGTCAAAAAGTAGCAGGACATCTGCGATCATAACGTAAATGTAACTAGCAACATATTTCGCACATAGTACTGCTTGTTAAAATATCAGCACCGTGAAAACGGTGGTCTTTGGCTTTGCTGCCGCCTTGTGCGCCCCCTACAGTTACAAAAAATACGGCTAAAGGTCTTGATTGCACCAAGGAAGAGTTGTGTTTTGTGATCCGTTTTTTTTTTTCAGGCGAAGGTGCCGTGAATTGCAATGAAATTTATCGCAGACAGTGCTGCAGACACGACGCGTTCAGGCCTGTAACACTCGTCGAACGATGCGGCGCAAAGTCGATGTTGAGTGCGTCAGAGACGACGACCTGAAAGGACCCGCACCCATAGAACCGAAGAGCGCAGCAGATCTGCAGCAGTGGCGGTATCGTGTAGTTCCTGTTCGTTCTATGCGTTAGATCGGGTCAAAATAAGTCCATCAAATGGAAGTTCATGTGGTACCGATTCAGGGGAATAATGCTCCAAGCCGTTCACGGAACACAAGTTCCTGGCTCT
Source organism: Darwinula stevensoni (assembly GCA_905338385.1). NCBI lineage: Eukaryota > Metazoa > Arthropoda > Ostracoda > Podocopida > Darwinulidae > Darwinula > Darwinula stevensoni. Next base: position 37,511 of record CAJPEV010000662.1, on the reverse strand, counting down.
CACAACCATGAACTCGGCCGTGGCAAACTCGTCGAGTGCTTCAACTAAGTTAGGACGACCTTCTACTGAATTCATTGCTCATTCACTCTGACAACGATTCACTATAGCAACAGAAAAACTAATATTCTAAAAAAAAAAACTAAATAATATAATAATAGAAAAATATTCTGGAAAAAATATATAAAATAAAAAAAACTGTTCGTGGACATCCGTGAAGCAGTAAGAAAGTGTCTCGAATCAGCGACCGTACGTTCCTCCTCGGTGCTAATGGAAGTTGAAAGTAGGGTCATAGTAGCATTAAAGCAGGGGTCGGGAACCTTTTTGGTCATGTAAGCCATATTATGATTGGTCTAAGTGCTTATGAGCGAAAGATTTTCAAAACAACATTTTTTGAATTTCGCAACAGACATGGATTCTTTGATACGTGAGAAAAATAAGGAATGACCATGATTTTCAGCCATGACTCAATGAGCCAAACTCTTCGGCTCGTGATCAGCCATAGGTTCCCAATCGTCAGCCATAGGTTCCCGACCCCTGCATTAATTTTTTTTTCCAGTTTTATTGGACAATCTGCTTAACATGCAGAACGCACAGAAACAATGACAAATGGTACAAAGGACAACCTGAAATGTCAAACTCCAAAAGTTTGACATTTCAAAATTTGGCAATTCAAGAAATTGGCATCTCAAAAAGTTTAAATAATCAAGTATTTGAATTATGTAATAAGAACATATCATGGACAACATTATATAATCATCGGCATCCATTTTCCCCACAGTTGAAAAATATTCAAAGGCACAGTTAGAAGCGAAAACGTAGCATTATTTTCTTCTTGAAATAAGACCTTAATCATTGGCTTAGTTTTATTTAGGGAGCAGCAGTATATGTAGTTCTTAAGTTCTTGTTCTTAATTCGTTGTTCCAATTTTTTAAAAATATTTGTAGGTGTTTTCTTGATGTTTCTAAGATGTTTTCCCTTTCGAGAATTCCAAAATTTTCTTAATGAGCGTAGGTCTCCTAGGGAAGGTTTGATTTCTATTTTCATTCATATTCCTCCGTCTTGAACCTTTTTTAATAGCTACTATTAAGCTGTTATATAGGAGAAAATTACTGCGGATGTGGGGGTATCGATATGTGAATTCTTGAAAAGTATAGAATCGGGAACCTTCTCCATTTAAGAGATCTCAGTTTTAACTCAAGCTTGATACCATTTTTTCCAGAATACTGGCTAATCCTCCACACGGAAGAGGGTGTTACACCAAGTCGGGCAGTCGCTAATACTCAGAGGAACGGGAAATTTTGGAACGGAGATTTATGGAAGAGAAAAAATATTTTTTATACATTTATTCCTGACAATAGTACAGAGTATGCCATTGATGAATTCCATACCAATATTTATTTCTTGAAGATGACATCAAGTAGGTGACCCCCATCTCTGCGCAGACATTCCTGTAGCTGAGCAGGATTTCGCTGGGCCCAATAGCGAAAATTTTGTTTATTGACGAATCCGTTCAGGTGGAAGTGGGCTTCGTCTGACAATCCACAGGTTGTTAATGAAATCCTCGTCCTCGTTTACCTTTGCCATCATTCGTTCACAGAATTGTCACCGCATTAGGTGATCATTGGGTTTAAGTTAGTGGACGATCTGTAACTTGTACGGATGGAACTTTAAGTCCTGCGACAGTATTCTTTGAACACTCGAACGATGCAATTGTAAAGAATTGCAAGACGTCGAACTGAACGTTGTGGGCTTCTTATGACAGCAGCTTGAACAGCCTCGATATTGTCTGGCGTACGAGCGGTTCGCACACAACCTGCAGGTTTCTTTTTCAGAACCGAACCTGTTTCCTTAAAATTCCGTACCCATGTGTTAATTGCATGTGCTGACGGAACACGAGCATGACGTCCTAAATTGAAGTGACGTCGAAATTCTCTACGCGCAGCCTCCACACTGTCATTGTTCTTGTAAAATGCTTTGACCGCAAACGCACGTTGTGCACCACTCCACTGATCCATGATAACTAAACGGCAAGATGTCGTAAGGTGGGTTTCATATGTCATTCAGCGCTACCAACCTCCCAGGGCTAACAAAACCTTTTTCAAAATTTCCCGTTTCTCTGAGCCTGAGCCTTTTTCTGAGTATATTAGATAGATTCAACTAATTCTAACTGTAGTGTCTGTTCCTATTTGGAGCTCTAGAATTATGAATAATTTTCTCCGAAACAATTGAACTGTATATTCAGAGGTAGATGAGTTCTCATATTTCATCACTTGGAATGCCATCGGCAAAAAACGCCAAAGACTGTCATACCTGGGATGCCGGTCTCAGGACGGAGAAGGGCTTGAGTCTCCAGTTTGAATCGTTCCATGTCGTGATGGAGGCCGTAAATGTCTCCCACGGTGTTTCCAAGGTAATAATTGTGACTCAATGGAGAGCCAATCACGACGAGGTCAATCTTGTCCTGAAAGGGGTAATTCTCTTTTAGCAATATTGAATATGCGAAGTCACTAGCGACAGAACCCACAACAATTTACCTGAATCTGTGGGAAGAGCTTGCATGCTTGGTCGATGAGCCGGTGGCCGATGGTCTTCTTGATCTCCTCGTAACGGTCACCGCGATGATTCAAGTTCTCTTTTTCCCATGAACGAAACCATTCATATTCCAGGTAAGTGATAAGGGTGCATGTTGCCTTCCCTAGAAATTGCATGGGATTGCAGACTCTTTAAACCGTTAAGAAAAAAATAACTAAAAAACCGCAATCTTATATATTAATCGGCAAGTTTCCGTCCGTCTGAAACGCTCTGCGTAGGGTGAGGGCTCCCTCCCAGGATTCTCAACTTCTTTCAAAAACTCTCACTCATTTCGACATCGAGATACCGCCTCGGATCTAACCGAAATTTGATCATTTTTTGCCTTCCATAACTCAGCGTACAACGGTCGCAAGGATATCTCTCTCATCCCTGCACATCCTCCTGATCCATCCTTCCAGGAGTGACGCCGTACCTATGCATCCATCCATATCTGATGACATAGATTATCCTGCCAATCATGCCGTAGTAAGCTACGGGCCAGAAACGAGTTCTGATTTTCCTGATGCTCAAGGATCCGGCCAGGAGCGCAGCAACATTTTGGCGGGAATTTCCACTCAGCCTCCCCCGCCGGATTTTACCGACGCTCCACAAAATTTTCCTTATGATGGATTAATGGCGGCTTCCCCTATTGGAGTTCAAAATAATTTGGGCGCTAACGGTGACTCGGGAATGAACAATGATATGGACCGCGGAGTGAGATTCATGAAATTACTGACCGTGCTGAAAATGCTGCATTGCGAGCGCCTCTCGGAACAAGAGTCGCGTAGCGACGCGAGCGAAGCTAGTTGGCTAGCGATCTTTATTCTATTACAGACTAAATAGTATTTCTCGAGATTTAGCTCACTTGAACTGGAGCTGAAATATCCCATCAATTAGAATACCAATAGTTAGGACATTTTTTCTTAATTTAATTTTTTAGGAGTGCGTGCACAAGAAAATTGGGCATTTTTAAGGAGTTCATACCTCGTTTATTTGTTACATTGGGCATGTCCTTTGGTGCCTAATGGAATGTCAGAAAATATTTATAATATTTTGACCTTGGGAGCTAAGCCATTGTCTTAAGTTTCTGCCTCAGGCCACAACTCCAAAATGCATTCATATGCTAAAAACTTACTACTTGAACTTGACGGGCAAATTACTGTGTGTTAATTTTAAGGACCCAGTTATATTTATATATGCCCAATTTTAAGGAGTCCAGTTAAATTACCCTTACAAGATTACAATGCCACTCAGTGTTGCTTAGAAAGTGCAAAATATTATCGCTTTGGATCTCCATAGCTTCTGGCAACGAAACGAAGACTAGGAGTTCCTCAAACCATAAGAAAGTTCAATCCGCACATTAAACGGATTGCCTTTTCCGCAACAATGAAACATTTAATGCCATGGAAGAGAAAGAACTCAAACATTTCTAATGCTGGAAATCTAATCCCTTCAAATTGATTAATGTGGTTACAGAACATCACCTTTGGTCAGTACAGGTGCAAATACGGCTGATGGGATTATTTTTCCTGAGGCAATAGCGTTAGAGTTCTCTATCTTTGGGATATAAGGTTTTATTTGGGGGTCGTTTAATGAAGGGATGTGCGGCTCCTACCCTTCTGCTTTCATGAAATTCTTGCAATATATATTTTAAACAATGGAATTAATATATTTACGCAAAGTAGCCATTATAACCATTTCAACCATTTCCCATACGTGACTTTTGTTCATCTTAATTGCAAACTGGGAAACTCGGGATGAGGGCTACAAGCCAGAGGCGCACAAAACGTTCATGTACGCTGAAGCCTGATTGTGGAATGTTGAATGGGAACAAGTGATTTACAGCTCAGTCGCCACAAGATGCTACCACTGCTTTAGGCATTTATTACTAGCTCCAAGAGCCAATGGTCTCACATTCATTCCTTTTGCAATAGAGCATCACGGTCATTATATGAAACCAGCACCTGAGAAATTATTAATTGCTATTAACGCTATTCAAAGTAGAAAAGCCAGAAAATCCTTCCCTCCAATATGTAAAATTGACCCCAGCTTAGGTCGGTCAGAAAATTTTCAATTCCCTTTAAAAACGTTAAAATCGATTTCGGTGATTGTAAGAGCTTGCTAAATAAATAAAAAATTATTTTTAGAATCCCAAATTCCACGGTTTTAGGCAGATGTTCCATAATGATATGAATGCCTTCTATTGGTTTCGCCGAATTTTGATTATTTCCGTTATGTTGCGTTCCCTAACCACAGTGTACTGGTAACCTGGATATCTCTGGTCGTGGGTCGGGTCCTTGGCGGAGGGGAAGGAGACGAACATGAGAGGGATATCAGCGTCCAGTGCCTCCTCGACGGTCTTCCGATTGTATGCCAGGTAAAGCTAAGGGAATAATATTACCATATACATCTCGTTCTCGTCTGTCAGCTCCAGAAACCAAGACCTGTACACTTGCCTCCTCGAGGTTGTTGTCCATGAAGCACCAATAGTTCTGGGCAGTCAGTTTGAGCTCCTCATTGGATGCATTGAGGCCAAGGAAGACTTGCAAGCAGGTAAGGCTCCGTTTCACTTGAGACAAGACTGGGAACTGGATGGCACGCTTTCCAACTTTTTCCGGCAGAAGCTTCGTAAGAGTCACATTCACACCTGCGATTTCGACACAAAAAGTGCATTCCGTGAATATTTGGAGTGGTATCATATTATGGAATTTGGTTTGGATGTATCCCTTTCCGAGAGTAACCAGCCCACAGATCCACAAGTCGCATTTCATTGTGACTCATGGTTCTCAATAATATGGCAGCATTAAACACAAACATATAACCAAGTTAATTTTTTTTCCTACATTCGGAGTTCATTCTGGTACCGAAAAATGAGCTGTAAATCCGTCTACAGGGGTTAGACACAGGGAAACTTGTACAACAATGCTGTTAATTTTGATTCGTTCCAAGAAAGGAGACAAAGAATGCGATTTCTTAAAGTCGAATCGAAACAATTGAATACGACAACACACGGTATCAAGGAAAGGTACTCTGAATGGACACAGATGGCAGGACATTAAACTTAACTCGACCTCTGCTGAAATTCAGCTAATTTGACCTGATCCAAGATAGCTTGCCCCAGCTCCACAGACAGAGCATAAAATGAGAGGGTAACAGGCGAAACAATGCAAGCTTATTGCAAGGGAATCAACCAGGTAAGGAAAGAATCAGATAATTCTTTTTATGTTGATCCGATCAACCATTAGCAAAGGTTAACCTATTATAAACCAGCAGGTACTGAGGTAAGTTAGTGCTAGGTTGATAAGATTGTGGCCGCATGACACATTATGTACTCAATACCAACTGAATGCCTGCCTTACTATTTGCTTGGGTGGTGACAATGGAAGGACCCCCTATACTTTCCTCAGTTGACATTCTGAAGCCTCGAGTAAAAACAAAATTGAGACAAGAAATTGAGGGGCAGAAAATGGAGACTTAAAATTCCTCACAAACCTATAAGTTCAAAAAGCACTCTGCCAGTTAAAAAAAAAAACCTGGAGGGGACTTAGGCATACTCACTCCTTACAAGGCAGCGAATCCGCTAAGAAATTACCAAAAGTATTCCTTTGAAGAGTATCCAGACATCACTGCCACCAAGTTTAAACGTGAGCACTGAAAGCACTCAAGCAGCATGTTCACGTAAACAAGATATCAATTTTTTGCAAACCATATAATTTCTTGCGATTTCCATGAGAATGACATCATGTTTATGTAAAATTTACGTTCTTACATTTACGTCACTAAAGTGTACGTGTATTTTACAAAAACTTGACGTCACATCATCTGACGTGAATTACATGATATCAAGTTTGTGAAAAATTAACACCACACCATCCATATGAAACTTTAGCTGACCATCCAGCAGTTGCAGTACCAAGATTCCTCTCTAGATGGAACCCTTGTTCCCTGCATCCTACAAATGCTGTCAAGTACTGGCTTTCCTGATATCAAATCAGGTTTTCTTACCATTCTTCCACTTTTTATTTTCTAATCCAAGAATATACAATTATATATATGAAAAACATGACATTATTATAGATTTTTTTATAATATATGACTCAGGGAATTATTACATGCTGAAGCTAAGCTTTTTATTACAGCAGCGCACGGGATTAGGGAAAAGTAGAATCCCAGCTCCACACCTTCTCTATCCGAAATGGATGAGAGCTTCTCTAAACATCTACTCCTCCTCCCGAGGTTCTAGTACGGGAGGAGGATGCAGTAAGTCATTGTTGTACTCTTGATGGTGAGGATGAGTATTTGTGTATTCCTGTACTCGTCCAACCACCCTAGAGTTCTAAAGTATGGAAAGGAATGGGAGAAATACATCAATTTCCTTCAAACGTACTGATTGGCTTGTTAAATACACATGAATGTTGGGGGGAAATTAACATGCTGTTGGGAATTTAAACGGGAATGTCGATTTTGTGTAAAATTTAATTGTATATCACCGTTTTCATATCACAATGGTGACATTTCTGCAAGCATAACATTATCTTGACGATGGTTTGCGTACAAATAATATAAATTGACAAAAAAATTTACGTACATTTTAAGGGAAATTGGCATGATCGTACTGCTTGGGACAGGTAAGGTTGCATTGCAAGAAAGAACGAAAGAAAGCCAATGGACGGCTGGGAATTGAACCCAGGCTTCCTGATTGCCGGTCAGGTGTGCTACCATTGCAACACCGAACCAGGGACATGCAGTCGTTCCTTTCAATGCCATCCCTATCATCATGAAATGTAAACATTGAAAAGCAAGTTGTACGTAGTTCCGGTTGATGCATTCCAGGCCTGCTCCCAGGACCTCTATCTTCTGGCAGAAGTGCATCAGTGCAAATAGGGACTTTTTTGAAGGCCCCGAGTCCGGCAACTTTTTGACTGTACTACGTTTGAAGCACCTTCCCCCTGGTATATAGCTTTTTCAATTAGGTGCGATAATCAAAAGGGAACTCCAGAGCATAAAAATATTCTGTGATGTCAACCAATTCTTTCCACCAAATTTATTTTCAAAACGCCCTCGATCATTCACCAATATTGTAAATATTTACCACACTTCTTGGGGAACAAACTTCTTACCAACGAAGAACCAGCCCTAAGCAGCAGGCGATATTGTACAAAGCTAATGTTATCATCACCAAGCACAAAAGAGGAGTTAATGCATGTGAACCTACTTGTGCTGGAGATAACCATCGGGGCAGTGAGGTTGAAGGAACCAGAGCCTTTCTCGACGACCACACCAATGGCTCTAGTACCTGATTCGTCAAGGAGGATCTCTTTCACATTGGCACGCACGAGTACTTTCCCTCCCGATTTCTCTATCACGGGGATGATGTGGAACGCTATCTCCGATGCTCCTCCTCGCGGATAGTAGGACCCTACATGCCATATTATACACTTTCAGTCGTACTTTTCCTGGGCTTCTTCATATTCAATCTAAATATCTAAATGTATCTGAATATAAAAAGAACGAGTTATTTTGCTACTATATCCAGTAGGTATTGCGTCAGCTTCTTGTTTTCATTCACATGAAAGATGATTCAGGTAAATATATATTAAATAAAGAGATAAAGAGATGTCTGGTCCAGTGAATCACAGAGGAAAACAATTCAACCTCCATAAAAGTGTTCATGAAGGAAGGCCAGAAGGTTGAAGCCAGCTTCACTGGGTAGAACTCCAAAGTCGCCAAATATGTAGGTAAAGGCAGCCCTTAGGTCCTTGTTGTCTGTGTGTTCCTAGAACAATAACAGAAAAGTCATGCTGGAAACTATAGGTTTTCCTCATCAAATATAGAAATGAGGAAGTCGAATTTCACAAATCTACTTCTTTCATATGGGAATAGCGACTATTAGAAATTGATGTTAATCTTTAAAATCCAGTCAAGAGTTTTTAGTGATGCGGTGCGTATACCCTTGATGCTGCCTGGAAATGAGTACAATGGGGCATTCGTTGATGAGGTGCTCAATTATTTTGGTTGGGGTGCTGCATTCGCACGTTGGCGATTGTTTAATGCGCCACTAGTGCATCAGATGTCCGGATCGAACATGAAGAGTCCGGATGCGACCTAAGTTCACCCGTTTGCGGCGTGGTAGTGTCACACCTGGTACCTCAGCTCAATCGTCGATGAGGTTATTTTTCACGTTCACGTGAGATTAGGCATTTCTCTAGCGTTCTTCCACGCGCGCCTCACGGTCGTCCAGGACTCTCGCGGCGGTCCAGAAAGGAGGCCTTGATTTTAGACGGGACGGGATGGCCTCATCGATGTCGCGGTGAATTGGGAGGGATGGGTTGGAAATGATCTTGTTGTACTCGCGCACAGTCGCCATGTCTCGCCGGATTTCGGCAAGGGAGATGTGCGCGAACACTGGGAATCATGGGAGTGTAGTCGACTTGATGCATCCGGTTACCACTCGAAGAGCAGCATTCAGCTGCGAGTCGATTGCGTCTGTGTGAGCCCTGCGGGCCCACACGGGAGCGCAGTACTCCGCGTTCGAGTAGACCAAAGCGAGTATTGCGGTTCGGAGGGTACGAACGTCAGATCACCATGTAGTGCCAGCGAGGCGCTGGATAAGGTTGACAAGCTTATTCCTGAGTTTCTTCAGGTGCTGCTGAAACGTCAGGCTCCTCTCCAGTATTATTTCCAGATATCGGGGGTTTGGGTCGCGCTAGACGCTATGACAGCAGAACTGTGTCTTCAGCGTTCTGTTGGCGGCGGAGTTTTGGAGATGGAATGCTGTAACTGCGGTCTTTGGCGAGTTGGGACAGAGACGCCATTGACGGAAGTGATCGTCCATCTTCTTTAGGTCGTTATTTAGCGTAGCTTCCGTTTCCTCGAGTGTGCTACCTTGCGTTGCCAGCGCCAGGTCGTTGGCATACTCAAATTTGCGGAACGTGGTCGCGGGCAGGTCATTGATGTAGAGGTTGAACAGGCCTGGTGCTAGTACGGAGCCATGAGGGATACCATTTTGTAGCATGAGTTGGCGGCTGGTTTTATTGCCAAGGTGCACGCAGAACTTTCGGTCGATCAGCATCGCTTTAATGAGGAGCACTGTTGGGGCTCATCTAACAAAGTTGCTCAATTTCAAGAGGAAGCCGTCCCTCCAGACAGTATAGTAGGCCACTGTGAGGTCTATAAATGCTGCGGCGGTCTTTCTCTTGTGTTGTTACCCAGCCTCGATGTGTGGCGTAAGAGCTACCTCTCGATCACAGCAACCGCGACAGGGCCAGAAACCAGCCTGCTCCGGAGGGATTGCGCTCTCCAGAATGGGGGCCAGCCGGGTTAGCATCGCCCGCTCAAGCAACTTGTAGGTTGTTGAGGTGAGTGATATTGGCCGATAGCTCCTTGAATCGTGAGCTGGTTTGCCTGGTTTAAGAAGGGCGATGACCTTTACCTTCGCCATACTTTCGGTAGTTTTCCTGAGTTAAGGTACTAATAGATGTTGAAAATCGACCACCCTGAAATTAAAATCTGGCTTATAGTTATTGTAGAGGACCCCAAGGGAGGGTCCCAAAAATCCCTAAGGATCTGAGGTGAGTGAACAGATTCGTCTGAAAATGAAGCTGAAGCTGCTGAAGAGGCTTCACAATTCGGTTAGAGGAAATTTTGAATTTTCCTCTCGTTCTCGAGAAATGACCATGGATGTGACGTACTAGGCAAAAATAGGGAGATTTTGAGGTATATCATCGAACTTCCTGGGAAAGCGGTTCGTTGAATCATCGCTCCCTTTGACACGAAGACGATTGGGGACGGTCTCAAAAACCTGGAGCATGCTTTCCTCGATGCAATGTTTCTTCGGAGAATGAGCGAGGAAAGAAGCGAATTCGCGAAAGGCGAATTTTCACAAATGGCGCAACGGAGTCTCGGGGAGCAGAGACATGAGCACCTTTTTGGACTCATTTAATATATTCTGTGACGAGGAAAAAGGCGCAAATTTGACGCTTCTGCTACCAAGGGTTGCGGAGATACAGATTCTCAAAGAGAGGCATGCAAATCGTGACCTTTGACCATTCGCCACGGTCAGGTGCTTGACCCGAGAGTGCCAAAAAGGGGCTCCAAGGCCTCTTTTTGGCACAAGACCCCTTAGGGTCCTCTACAAGATTTATAAGTTATATTTTAATTTCAGGAGGGTCGATTTTCTTCTTCCATTAGTACCTTCAGGATGCTACTGAATAGTTTCGGAAGGCAGGCGCGTGCTCTTTCTTCCAGTTTTTCAAAAGTCCCACAAGTCCCACTTACCGCATTTTCTTTTCACATGCCCAGTATGTGACCATTATCGTAATTTCTTACCTGTTTATTTCTGGTGACGTTCTAATCGTTAGAAATTCATTTCGCTAATGTCACCTGAAAAAGAAAGTACGTATAAAATGATCTCTAACTATTTGAACCAAGCTCTCACCCTAAGAAATGATTTCTGCAGGGGCCACTTCAACACATTCTACTATCATATTTCCCCTTTAGTATCACAGTGCTGTCTATGCAATCCTTTGCCACACAATAAAGGTCTATGTCTATGTCTATGTCTATGTCTTCACGACAACTAATCTCAGCATATGTCTCTTTATGATATGATTCTCGGTTGTTGGTGAAAGATGGGCAGTGAAAGGCTGATGTACCTCAAGGACACTTTGAATGGATCTTGAAGCCCATTTGCTGTAAGGGATGAACCAGTCGATGAAGCCCAACTTGATGACAATCTTGGCCAACCAGAGAGGAAAGAACTTCACCACTCCCAATGCTGCCTTCCCTGTTTTGGCCTCTGTCATATATCTGACTAACCTGTTTCCAAGCAGATTTTGGCTTACTATGCAAAATGAAAGTAGGTAAATTTATTAACGAGGCCAGTACTAGAAGTTTGGATGGGCCTACTTGTCAATGACTTCCTCCTCCCCTGGAAATTGCTTCTTCAAGGTGCTAATCCACCTGTCCTTAGGGTAGCAGAATTCATAGGAAGCTTTCTTATCAGACAGGTACCGCAGCTTCAACACGTCGTAAACTGGGTCTATCGAACAACACGTCTCATTCAGCCACTTGAGTTTTACCTTCATTCCTTCTCACCTATGTGATATTTTAAGGAACTCAACCACAATATTTGCCATCGCAGAGCTGTACCTGTGTGAACAAATTCCAGTTGACCATCAGTGAGCTGGTCAAACAGAATGCGATTGCGTTCTGTTTTCTCAAAACCCCCGACATAGTGGATTCCGACATCAAACTCGTAGCCCTTTTCGATGAAAGTATGGCAGGATCCCCCAGCCTAGAGAAAGAAAAATTAAAATCCAACATTATCAGACATACTAGACAGAACTAAGGCAGTAAAACGAGACATGTGACAATGAGCTTTTCAGATGCCCAATTTCGAGCCTTTGTCTCAGGGAATAGGACGCCGTTTACGGCCATTTACAAAATGGATGCTGATGCACCGAAGCTTCTGTTACATTTTCTAATCATGAGATGAAAATTGACTTATATAGTCGATGAGATGAGTCTCATTCCGCTCATCATCCACTTTCAAATCAGGCAGAAGCAAAAAAAACTGACTGACATGAGGTGACGAATGATCATAGGTTCGGTCCCACCAAAATCCATTAAGTTTAAGCCTTCCCACCTTCTCTATAACCTAATTAGAATCAAATTTCTGCATGGATTTCTTAAGGGAAAGGTGAATTTTTTTTCCGCACTGATGCATGGCAGGAGGATGAACATAACAGATCCCTCCCAAGGCCTCATCGGGGTGGGGGGGGGGGGGGGGGGTTTTCGCCTCACTGTTTTTTATACAGTTTCATCACCTGATTAAGTTCAATTGGAAAGCAGATTTGGTTTTCACACACAACTGATAAGTACTGGCATCAACTGCAATAAACATCTGGACTAGACCAGATCAACTCGAATTTTTTTAAGTCGTAGCCAAATTAGCATAACGATGATCTCCAGAACAGCAAGGAACCTGGTCATGCTGTTCGAGGACTAGAACTCTCTTTCCGGCCTTGGCGAGGAGAGCGGCTGCGGATAATCCTCCGATCCCACTCCCGATCACGATCGCATCGAGGTCATGGGGTATTTTATCCGAAGAGAAACCTGGTAGGCGACAAGAAATATCACAAGGGACATCAAGAGAAGCTTCGCCACGCGAGGCTTCAAACGAAAGATGCATGCGTACCTTGCTTGAGGACCTTGTCCCTGAGTTTCTGGTTGGCCACGTGAGGGGCCGGGGGTCGGACGTCGGCCAACGAGAATATCGGCCTCTTCTTTCTGAAAAGGAGCGACTGCAAGATCTTGAAGAGGAGGATGACCAGCCCACCCAGGGCTAAGGACCACAAGCTCAGCATTCCTTCCCCTCGCGATTTCAAAATCTATCAGTAAAAAATGGCGTATACCTCGTGAAAATCAAGACCTGATGAACCCAAAATAACCGTTATGGATCCGATGGAACATAATACTAAAAAGTTTGCCATTTTTGTAGGTTGTGCGGTAAACTTGTAAAGTCTGACACTAATTGTTTTCATGAAGGCATGTGATAGCCATGGACAGATGGACTGCCTTCGGGTCAGAGGCCTACCTTCTTTCCTTTAAAGAAACACAATCCTCGACCTAAGGACCAATTAGGTCTTTTCAGTGGCATAGGCAGGAAATCGGCAAGGGGGGGGTTGAGGCCAGGTAGACACCCCAACCCTACGCCCAGCTCCACTACCCGGAATTTATCTTTTCAAAGAAATCATGGTCTGCCATCTTGGGTCATTGGACGGACATCAGACTTTCCTCGAAGGGGCATAGCTAAAATTGGAATTCCCAAGGAAGGTTGAAATATGTCTGTCAGTGTCACTGACCGGGAAGCCCAAGGGGGGGTTCAAACCCCCTAACCCCCCCCCCCCCTTCCCTACGCCACTGGGTCTTTCAAGATTAATTCCTGGTCTTTGAGACACCTCGTTGAGGACGTGTAACGTTAGGCCAATCGCAGGCCTATTCAGTCTCTCATGGCCCATTTAATAGAGAACGTGTAACGTTAGACCGATTGTATTTCTTTTTCGGGTTTCATGAACCACTTCAATGCGGTCGGGAAAATTAGACAAATCCGGAGCTCCTCAAACCGTCTCGACTCGTTCCGAGAAGAAAATGCCTTTAGAAAGCATGTCATAAGAGCTGGCCGCCATCTTGTTAATTTGGGGATGTCCTGATGAGATATCTTCGTATTCCACCAAACCGATCGATTTGGTGGAATCTCAGCTTAGCCCATGAATTCAGCACAACATTGTTTCCTACATTAAAAAGAGAAGATCTAGACAACGATACTAAGGCCGAAGAAGTCATGAATCTGACATAACTTCGACAAGACATCCGGCAACACTGGGGGACGGGATCGGAGTTAGCGCTATGAGCCTAAATGAACGACAGCTAATTTCATTTTTTATGGCGAAATGGTGCATCGCAAGCAACAAAAAGGGCACTTTCCCCTCATCTGCAAGTCTTTATTTTTCTCATGGTTGGTCTCTTTTCTCCGAAAGCATCCCCGGGAATGTATACTCAGGGGGGAAAGAAGAAAAAGGAAGTAATGAAATTCACATCTTCCAAAAACTAGATTCAGTAATCTCCACAACCCCGGGGAGTTGGAGCTTCAAATTTGCTGGAGCGATTCTCTGTTGTGAGAGGAAAAAGCACCCTCAAACTTCGTTCATGATGGTCCTCTAAGAGAGGAATACGAAGAGGTTGAATTTTACTGCGGGAAAGGGTTGAAGAAAGGTAATTGATATAGTCAGTTTGACGAAGTGAACGTTCAAAGGCAAACATAGGCTAAAGAGACGAAGGTCGAGGTGCATGGTAGAGGTGCTCGCAGGGCAAACTTTTCGTATTCGATAGGGCTGCTCCAATAATCCCGCGGTACCTGCTCCTTTACTCCTCCGATGCGCACCGCAGGCCCGCTTTAAACTCTACGAATCACTTTGCACGTGAATCGTGCAGAACAGAAAACATGCAGCACATTGGTGCTGTTTGTTTTCTGTTTTTATGAAGTTTTCCCATAAAATTTACCACGCCCCTCTTCATTCATCATTCCTGCAATCTAAGAAAACTCTGGAAGTGGACTCGAAGCTTATTTCTGGTTTTAAAAAATCTGGTAGTTGAATGGTGGATAGGGAGAGCTTAAACTTCGACACCGTCGCGGCAGTATGCTTAAATTTATTTATGCTTATTTATTCTCCCCCCAAGAAAGGCCAGGCAACGGTCCCTGACTCCTTTCTGTGAAAAACAGGAGCGCGGCCATAATAAGAAACCAGTTTTAAAAACTCTCTTTAACCTCAAGCCAATGCTTAGTAGTGCTAACGACAGAACACTTAGTAGGTAGGCCGTGCAAAAGCACGGAAATATTTAAGGCGGGGCTAAAGTACCGTGTATATTGATTCCGGGATGCTAGAGGTCCTTTTAAAACTCTGTTAATGCAATTGGCGGTAGAGAGGGTTAAGGCTGACTTAAGCTCTCTTCGAGTCCGCCTCTGTCTGGGGTTGGTCCATAACGGCATGCCTAGAAATATCTCACTTGACCCTGACCCCTTTTGAGTCTCCCTTGCCTGGGAGTTGGTTTTTTACAACTTTTCTATATCCATGCGGCTCACTCTCCTGTTGTGTAGATGAAAAACTCAGGCATAGGAATATGAAGGAAGGACATGCTTATTTTATATAAGCATGCCCTTCCTTCATATTCCAGAAGGTGATGGAGCATTTATTAACCAATTCCAGGAGGGAGTGACTCCGAAGATGACTTGATATGAAAAAGGGCGAACTTTCTTTTCCCTACCCTGCATGATCGTATCGACATATCGGCAGTATTCATTATTAACATAACGATCAGGGTCAAGTTCTTCACTAATTGCACTATTAACAAAGTTTTCTACCTCACGCGCAATCCGTGCCCGACGTGACCTGAGAGACCGACTGAATCCGTGCGTCCGGTTGCCTTTCCGAATCTTCCACCCTTTTTTCGATCTGTTCGGTTTTCCCATTGCTCTTCCATCCCTTCTCGAACCAGTATGTAGAATCCTAGAGTCCTGAGATGACTATCCCTAACCCACCCCCAGGTAATTCCAGGAAAGAAAATATTTTTCGCGCGCCCTCAACAGCCGCCAGATAAGCCCATTCTCCACATAGGGTGCAATAATCATATTTTGAGAGATGAAAAGATACGCGTTCCGACTGAGACCTAAACCTGGGATGGTCCAAGAGCATCTCTGGGATTAACCGGGTTGCCCGGAGGCGCTTTTCACGGGAGGAAGGAGGTGAAAGTCTCTGTTTCGACGAATTGCCGGAGATGACTGTCCCAGGACCATCCTAAGATAGCGTGTCTGTCGAAACGAAGCTTTTGTGTAACGTCCCTAGTAGCACATAACATTGAAACTACACTGATTCAAAGTCGATTCAGCATTCGGACGTTGAACCAACGTTGAATCAATGTTGATTCAATATTATATTCTACTTGGGATATACTACAGTATGCAGGGGAAACACCCCCAATTTTCCGCCATGTTGATACGACTCCCGTAGGAAGTAGACACCCTGTGCGCACACCGGGAAAAACTGGTAATAGCTCCTCGTGCGGGAAGATTAACTAATTATGCTGGATTTAAGTCTCATTCGCCAACAACTGGAGACCGGCCAGAAACCGGGGTGTTTACCCTATGTGATTAAAATTGCATATAAAGTTACGAAATAAACTTGGTACCTACACTGTAAAGACAAATTTCTTCTTTCGATACCGATAAAATCACGTTCGAACTCGGAATGCATAATGCAAAGAGCCCCATGAGGACGAGAGTCCTCCAAAACCCGTTGCGAAATCGGCCGATGCCTTGGAATTACGACCACACAGCGCATCCTGTTTGGTGGTTGACCGGTGTCGTAGCGATCGTTGACAGGCCGAGGTTAGATTAGGATGGTTCGATTGGGTTTGTCTAGATGGGGATTGCCTGAGGCGATTTGCCCTGAAGAACATTAATTACTACTGACGTAATGTTGAATTCAAGGAAAATTTTACTTTGGAGGTACAGCACCTCAAGGCACAATTACTGGATGGGGCGGCTTTTCCAAAGGCATTGGCACAACGAAACGGGAAAATATGCAGAGCTTGAACTTGCCATGAGATAGGCCCTGTCTCCTCTGAACAATTTGAAATAATATGGCGAAGCAGCAGACCTCCTCGTTATGACAAAGTTATATCCGATTTTTTTGGAAGTGCATCCGTCATGTCACTTACTTTGTCATCGGCAACATCATTCTTTGTCCCAAGGTGACATCGACCTCCTTACATGAAGTCTTCGTGCGGCGCAACAGCTGCCCCACTCGAAGCATTCTGCAGCTTTCCTACCAAACTGGAAAAAGGACCAATCCACCACCAAAACTCATTGGGGATTAATGAATTCGAAATAGCTCCCTCTTGTTCTATGGATACCATCGAGTGGGAAAACATACACTAAGACCAACCCCATCGATTCAACCGATTATATTGAAAGTCCACGTGAGATCCCCCCTCCCCTCCTCTCTTCGTTTACTGTATACTCTCGAGTCAGTAGAGTCTCAAAGTCTCAAGCGGAAGTCCTCCTACCTATTTGTCTGATTTTTGCAGCTTGCCTCTGAAATCTCTCGAGTGCTGGTGGATTTTCTTTAGTTATTCGATTCCAGAATATAAAGCGGCATCCCAAATGGTCCTTACCATTACCGACTCCGACAACAAAATAGCACTTCGACCCATATCGGTAACGGAATGCTAGATTGTTCAAAGACCTATTTGACATGTCCGAAATCTCGGATGTGACGTTCGAAGTAATTTATCCAGTAAGCGAACCATATTGGACAACAGTAAAAATTACTAATGAACCCAATTATGGAGCAGGATTTCTGCAGAAAGGAATTTCTTCGTTTTTCGTCCCATCCTGCACATCCCATGTAAACGTATAAACACGGGAAACTATCAACATTTTAACTCTTTAATGCATGATGTTTTTTAGCGAGAAAAACCTGGCGGGTTTCACTCACGTCTTAAAACACGGGTTAAGTAGAAAAAAGAAAAATTTTATATCAAATTCGTAGCAGTATGCTTAAAAAAAAAAACTTTCATGACATTGTCGAGCGATTTGGAAGTGACAACGCATGGATGTTGCTCGACTCGGCGATGGGCGGCCAATCAACAGGAGCCATTACCGAAACTACGTACCACTCGCTCCGTGTGTGAGCATGTTCGCGATCTGCTCTGCTTGCGTTGGAATGTATTTCCTTCCGAAAGTTAATTCAGGGGTTATGCTGTCACGATGCACCAGCAAATATTGGCATCAGGCGCATTTCCCCGGCAGGTCGATTTTTATCCAGTTCCATACGGAAAGCCATGATAGAACTCACCGTTGCTTCAACTAGCAAATTTCCCGCTTGCTCCCTCGAGACTCGGCTCGAGCACCGAGAGATGGCTTGCACGGAATGGAATTTCCGAATGGTGGAAGCCTTCGAAGTATGGAGGAAATAAAGAAATTCATTCGAGGCAATCTTCCTCTAAGTTGCTCTTCCAGATCCGCCTCTTCGTCTGGTTTCCGCTTTAACATCCGTGGGCGTCGTCGTCTGCAGGAGGGATGGAGGGTTAATGGTTGTTGGAGTAGATTGGAATGTTGGAGCCTTCGTCGTCTCTCCGTCGGTCTAGTGGTTCTTTTCGATGGACGGGTCCGATTCTTTCCTTCCATTGCTTTGTAACTTGGTCGAATCGGTACATATTTAGGATTCTTTTAAAATCGACAGAGACACCTACGTGGACAGATAGAAAAGTGCGAAACGGGGTATTTCAGCTGTTCCCCGCAAATCAATGGGTCGATTTTAGAGGTCGTTTGCTCTTAAATATGCTGTATTTCTGTACGAAGGGTTAACGATGTAATGAATATCTGAAGTGTTCTGAAAAAATGGTCGGATGCTGCGTCTCTCGAAGGAACCCTAATATGGACGTCTAATGGGCACGAAACTCGCTTGGTCAACTTTAATTCATGAATTCCATGGGCAACTATTATCGTCGACTATAACCAGCGGCTTTTATCGGAAACTTTTTCCAATTTGGAAGCTTCTTTCCAATGAGGTTCTCATCTCGAAATAAACTGTAATCTGGATACGATACTAAAGCTTCGACATGCCTCTAATTGGGTATTGTTTTTCGGATGTTGCCTTTTTAAAATAATGTTAGCCGCACTCACCATATTTCTTCCAAGTCTCCATGTCATGAATGCCCAAGAAAGTAAACGGGTCACGTGACCATGAATGAAACTTAAAATTAAGATTGTGTCCAATGTTTATACGTTTACATGGGATGTGCAGGATGGGACGAAAAACGAAGAAATTCCTTTCTGCAGAAATCCTGCTCCATAATTGGGTTCATTAGTAATTTTTACTCTTGCCCAATATGGTTCGTTTACTGGATGAATTACTTCGAACGTCACATCCAAGATTTCGGACATGTCAAATGGGTCTTTGAACAATCTAGCATTCCGTCGATGTCACCTTGGGACAAAGAATGGGGTTGCCGATGACAAAGTAAGTGACATGGCGGATGCACTTCCAAAAAAAATCGGATATGACTTTGTCATGACGAGGAGGTCTGCTGCTTCGCCATATTATTTCAAATTGCTCAGAGGAGACAGAGCCTATCTCATAGCAAGTTCAAGTTCTGCATATTTTCCCGTTTCGTTGTGCCAATGTCTTTGGAAAAGCCGTCCCACCCAGTAATTGTGCCTTGAGGTGCTGTACCTCCAAAGTAAAATTTTCCTTGATTTCAACATCACATCTGTAGTAAGTTGATGTTCTTCAGGGGCAAATCGCCTCAGGCAATCCCCATCTAGACAAACCCAATCGAACCAATCCTATTCCTACCTCGGCCGATCGTAGCGATTCTAACGATCGCTACGACACCGGTCAACCACCACACAGGATGCGCTGTGTGGTTGCAATTTCAATGCATCGGCCGATTTCGAAGCGGTCTTGGAGGACTCGCGTCCTCATGGAGTTCTTTGCATTATGCACTTCGAGCTCGAAGGTGATTTCATCGGTATCGAAAGAAAAAAAGCTGTCTTTGGAGTGCAGGTTCCAAGTTTATTTCATAACTTTATATGCAATTTTAATCACATAGGGTAAACACCCCGGTTTCTGGCCGGTCTCCAGTTGTTGGCGAATGAGAATTAAATCCAGCATAATTAGTTCATCTTCCCGCACGAGGAGCTATTACCAGTTTTTCCCGGTGTGCGCACAGGGTGTCTACTTTCTATGGGAGTCGTATCAGCATGGCCAAAAACTGGGACTTAAGTGGCCAAAAACTGGGCTGTGTCCCCTACATACTATGCAGTATATGTTGCATTCGCAAGTTGTCAAAAATTTTGACGAGGTAAACATATGGAAGTCGGACACAGAAATAAGAGCAAATGACCACTTAGCTAAACATGTACCGAGGTGTTTCCACGGCTTTATTTTTAGATTGTGCGAACATGGAATCTACCCTCTACAGATTTTGAAATTAAGGTCACTTGTTTCTCTAGATCCATCCGATCTTGATATTCATTCCTAAAGTAGCCCTGTTGATTAAGGAAATGAATATTGGGCATTGCCATTGATGGATCCCAGCACTCATGGATTTTCTTCTCCATACAGTCGATAAGAAATGCTTTTCTGAAACTACAAGGAACCATTGGAATTTCCAGGGTTCCTTCTGTCCTTGCAGCGGGGTCTTTGGGAAAATGAGGCTCAAGTTGGATCGATTGGACTATTTGGGTCAATTTGGGTCACCATGGGTCACCTGTCACTCTGGATCAAATTTGGTCGATTTATCTCAATTTGAACATTCTTCATTCACCCTAGATTAATTAGGCACATGAAGGGTCTATTGAACAGTTTGGGTCACCTTGGATCCCTTTTGGTCAACTCTGACAACCAATAATTTCAGGGGAGGTTACCATTTGTCGAATTGGGTCACACTATGTGTCACTCCGGTTCAAATTTAGTCACTGCCTCAATTTTTGTAAAACTATATCACTCTCAGGAAATTTGGCCAGATTCAGTCAATTGGACAATTTAGGCCACTTTGGGTCCCCATGGATCACACGGTATTGGGCCACTTGGTCCAGACTTTCGGATTAAGGGAGCTCAGGAGCTTTAGATTCAACTCGATTAGCTTGTAAGTTTCAGACAATATGGGCTGGAAATGATCGCCATGTTATTTCCCTATGATTCCTGATTTTTTTTACACCCAATATATCTTCGAATGTCGAAAGATGTAATCTGATCCATGCTGTGGCCTTCGTGCTGGACTGTTCTAAATCGTTTTGAAGTTCGTCAGATGAATTTATTGAATTGTCACCGTAAAAGCTAACCATCCATGAAACCTAATCCACCATGGGAAATATTTTTACGTATTTCAACCCTGTTCTTTGCGACGTTCAGTTCCATGAAATTATTATAAGCGTTCCTCTTGAATGAACGTGAATAATTTTTTTCTTCATATTCACATGATCTCAATTAAAGTGCATCATTAAAATAACCCCATTCTACCGGAATAACGTCTCACGGCTGCTGTTCTTCCTTGGAGGCCAGAGTTCCATACTAAATCCCTGTCGCCTTGGGTGTTCTTCAATGAGAAACACCAGCACGCAATACTCGCTCCAGGAAAAGAATGCACAGGGGAAGAATCATCCTTTCCAGATGTTTCACTACTTTCCAAAGATGATGGTTTCGGTGGAAGACTTCATTTCCGAACAGTATATCTCTGTGGTGGGAATGAGAACTTATTCATATATCTGCCAAAGTATCAGGTCATCCCAAAAGTAATGCTGTTTTTTCGCATTGCTAAACTTGTGTCTTGTTTATACGTGTATCTGTGCACATCTCATGGAATATTTCTATGCTAACTTGTGTAGACGTTAGTCATCAGTCTACGTGTAGGTTTTAGCGAGTTAACAGCGCTCCGTTTTTTTAGACGTTAAAAACAAGATGGAGGCGTCAGAGGAACACATTCGGCAAATAATGCTTTATGAATTTAAGAAATGGAATAACGCGACTGCAGCCACGAAAAACATTCAAGATGTTTTTGGCGAGGAAGCTCTAAATGCGAGGAAATGCCAACGGTGGTTCCAGAAATTCAGGTCTGGTGACCACAGCTTAGCCGATGAAGCGCTTTCAGGCCGACCTGTTGAGTTCGATGATGACCTGCTGATAGACACACTTGAAGAAGATCCTGCTGTAACAATTGAGGAACTTGCCCAGAAACTCAATTCGACCCATTTCTCCGTTCCTTGCCGCTAGGAAACGACGGGAAACAACGGCTGGGAAAAGTGTCAAAACTTGGAAAGTGGGTTCCACATGTGTTGTCACCAGACAATCTTAGAGATCTGGAAAACATTTACGCTTCACAGCATTCTCGTGAACTTCAAACGCCGTTTTTGAATCGACTCATTAGCAGGATAATCTTCAAGTGTGGCTATCTGCAGGTCATCATCGAACTCAACAGGTCGGCCTGAGCGCGCTTCATCGGCTAAGCTGTAGTCACCAGACCTGAACTTCTGGAACCACCGTTGGCATTTCCTCGCATTTAGAGCTTCCTCGCCAAAAACATCTTGAATGTTTTTCGTGGCTGCAGTCGCGTTATTCCATTTCTTAAGTTCATAAAGCATTATATGCCGAATGTGTTCCTCTGACGCCTCCATCTTGTTTTTAACGTCTAAAAAAACGGAGCGCTGTTAACTCGCTAAAACCTACACGTAGACTGATGACTAACGTCTACACAAGTTAGCATAGAAATATTCCATGAGATGTGCACAGATACACGTATAAACAAGACACAAGTTTAGCAATGCGAAAAAACAGCATTACTTTTGGGATGACCTGATACTTTGGCAGATATATGAATAAGTTCTCATTCCCACCACAGAGATATACTGTTCGGAAATGAAGTCTTCCACCGAAACCATCATCTTTGGAAAGTAGTGAAACATCTGGAAAGGATGATTCTTCCCCTGTGCATTCTTTTCCTGGAGCGAGTATTGCGTGCTGGTGTTTCTCATTGAAGAACACCCAAGGCGACAGGGATTTAGTATGGAACTCTGGCCTCCAAGGAAGAACAGCAGCCGTGAGACGTTATTCCGGTAGAATGGGGTTATTTTAATGATGCACTTTAGCAATGCGAAAAAACCGTATTACTTATGGGATGACCTGATAGATATCTTGAATAATTGTTCTCGACGTGGATCATGTTCCAGCAACCGACTCTTGATGATACCTCTCCACTGATGAAGTTTTCCACCCTCGAGCCAATGGGATTAATATTTTTGGCGCGACTTCAAATTTTTTTTCCTCGTGCAACTCAGTGAGACTTTAAATGTTCAGCTGGGAATGTCACTGACACGTGAAGAACTGACATCTCTTCACATCAGAGTTCATCTTAGAATATGACTCATGACCCAAGCTGACATCTTCTCCAGAAGTCCAATCCAAGTTCTGCAGATATGCATTTGTATTATTTCAATGTGTATCAATCATCATGTACTACTCATCATCATGAACAATCATGTACTAATCATTAATAAATAATGAAAATGACCGATTCTTTATTTTTTTAAATCTTCATTCGTACATATCTTCAGGGATTCTAGGCGCGCAAAATTTTTATATGGAATCCAAGATCCTCAAACCTTTAGTGAATTTTGAGGCTAAGACTTTCTGGGTTATTTGGAGCGGAACTACTTAACCTGTCGTCTCTAAATCTCTCTGAGTGATATCTTAAAAACATTTTTGCTGGTTTTCACTCTTGAAATGCGTTCAGAGACGCGTCGGCATCATCACTGACGTGGAGAAAATTGCGTTTACGCTCTAATCTCGTTGAATTTCAAGAGCACATATGCCTATTGAGCAATTTTCACTTTCTTTACCAAAATTTCTAGTTTCGAGCACCTCACATAAATCGACACTTTCAGGATTCCTGCTTTCTCGTCCTCAATTGTTGAATTCGAGCGAATCGTTCGGGCGATTTTGTCTCGAGTACTTCGTATCGAACCGAGATCCACCGATGAAGTGGAATTCCCTTGGGGAATTCTTAGTTGATTCGGGTCTTATTGCCGTCTTTCTCGTAATGCTCGTGAGACTCATGAATAATCTTCCTTTTCCTCTCGCTTTTTAAAGACTCGAAGCACTTCACACTTTTGTTCACGAAAGCGATTCCCGACGGAGTGGATGCTTCCCAGTGGAGTTCCTCGATGAAACTAGCAGGAATCCAAGTCCTACATCCAATATTTATAGTCTTCATGCCATTCTGGACAAAGAAGAGAAGAAATTCTTCAACTCCTGTCGCCGTTCTGCGGCCTAATCGAAGGCTCCCTTCTCCCCGTCGCCATCCCCCTTCTCCCCCATTTCTCCCTTCTATACATGAATCTCGTGGAGCTCATGGTACTTTTTTACGATTCTTTACGATTCTGGAACTGATCCACCTTTGGACGTCGGAATTGGACTGACGTGAACGAAGTTGGACAGAAACTCGAAATTTGTGTTTTAGTCAGCTCAGCTGCCACTACAATACGAGCTCTATGCGCCTTGAAGGTTTAATGTGTAGATTTCGACTTATTTCATGGATGCCTGTCTTGTCATCGTCATCAAGTCAACAATGTGTTGTAACTCCGGGATTAATATTAAATCGATGCAATCAATAGAAATTAGTCTTGGAAAACAATTCCATCATCAACTGACGTTGAATACGTCAACGCTAGATCTAATGGAGTTCCGACTTCAATTGATGAGAATGAAATGGGCTCTACGCTGGATCAATCATTGTCAACATAGACCCCACGTTAATGGCCAACGGCCACTTTCACATTGGATGCACTCGGATGAACGACGTAGGTTCGACCTGTCCTCACACTGGAGGATCACGTTGGGCCAACGTGGCTTTCTGTGGCTCTTCTTTTTTGAGAATACTGCCATACTCAATGTCCCAAAGTGTCCATGAGGACAATGACCAACGACATCAGGGAGACTTCGTTTCGCCTTTCTCCAAACAAAATTAATTAAGCTACTGATGGGGTAACATGCAATTTTATTTCAGAAAATATAGGCGACATAACGAAAAATGTGAGGATTAATATAGTATGAACGGAGTAAAGCGCGTAAGAAAGCGAAATGATGGAGTGTTAGCCCATTCGCTTATTACGTGCCCAATCGGACACGATGACTGAAAATATTCGTCCATCAGTTTACGCTTATTTCACCCATAAATTCAATCAAGAGGAGTTTGTCCTGAGGGAGATGATCCAGTCAGACGTTTTTCGCTCTTATTACGTGCCCAATCGGACACGATGACTGAAAATATTCGTCCATCAGTTTACGCTTATTTCACCCATAAATTCAATCAAGAGGAGTTTGTCCTGAGGGAGATGATCCAGTCAGACGATTTTCGCTCAACTAGAACAGCTGATACTTTCTAGGAAATTACCCGTGAGACTGTGAAAGTTCTCGAGCAAAACGAATCTGGAAAAGAAGCCTAAATGACTCATTACTGAATGAATTAATATTCAAAACTTGAGGGTGAGAAGACTCTTGCCACCATCACCCGTGCAATCCGTTCATGACCGCTCCGTTCCTTTCCCCTTTGGAGGCCTTGGCCTCCTTTGAAATGATTCATTACTGAAGGAATTAATATTCCAAACTTGAGGGTGAGAAGACTCTGGCCACCATCACCCGTGCAATCCGTTCATGACCGCTCCGTTCCTTTCCCCTTTGGAGGCCTTGGCCTCCTGGGATTTCCCCTCTCGCCTCTTCGCCTCCTTCGCGAGCTTGTCGAGCTCGTTCATGAGGTTGCGCTCGAGGATCTTGGACGCGCAGAAGACTCCCCCGAACACCGCTCCCGTCAGGCCGCAGCTCATCACGTCTTGCCCGGACAGGTAAAGGCCTGAAAAGAAGGAAACACTTTGCTAATGGCGAGCGGGAAATCATTTTCGGTTCGCACGTTCTAAAAAATGCCATCTATTGGAAAACGACTGGAGACTGAAACAGCAATCCTAAATCATTCGTGGATTTAGATGCTTAAGCAAGACTTCCTCTAGCATGCAGCAGTAAATATTGCTAGGAGTATTTTCTGATAATCGAGTTGTATACCCTCGGAAGCATAAAATACAATGCGCCGCAGGGCTATCCTAGCCCTACAAGAAAAAAGATGCAGGTTGTGCCATTTACTATCATCTAGTTATCTTAGACAGTATAATGATCATGCCGAACTTTTAATTTTAAAATTTTCCCTTTTATTTCTTATCGCCCCTCCGGCTTTACAGACGCCTGATGTCAGGCGAGGATGAGTCAACGTGATGGATTCCATCTCAAGATTTTCCGTGCCCAGGAGGGCGAGGAGGCACTCGACGTCAGAGAGTGTACAAGCTGGAGTCACGTACAAACGGGTCGCCAATAAATTAAAAATCAAGGGAATGGCAGTAGCGCATTCGGGAATGCAGAATTGTAACTTGGTCAAAGGAGAAAGACGCAGTGGGAGGAAAACTTGGCAGTGGCAGGCCGGAGATTCTCACAGAGCGCAATAACCGGGATTTTCTATTGTGTTTCCTGAAGAAGCGAAAGTCAGCTGCGAAATATTTGGAGCAGGTCAGATGTGAAGGCATCAAGGAGAATGGCGAGGATCAATTCACAGAAGGGAATCGGGCAAAGTTCTTTCGGACGATGAAAGTTGCTATGGATTTCTCAGTGGTGGGCCAGAAATGTGCAACAGAAAGGCTGGGGACGAATTTATGAAATTCATCGAAATATCACCCTGATTTTGCTTCGTTGGAGCAAGGCTATGAACATGAACTACCTCTTTGCAGATATCTGGAAATGGGGCACGTCCATTTCAACGAAATTGCTACTTCTTGAA
Organism: Darwinula stevensoni; assembly: GCA_905338385.1. Classification (NCBI taxonomy): domain Eukaryota; kingdom Metazoa; phylum Arthropoda; class Ostracoda; order Podocopida; family Darwinulidae; genus Darwinula; species Darwinula stevensoni. The sequence continues at coordinate 11,003 of CAJPEV010000662.1, read as the reverse complement.
AATTGGACTCTTAATGAAGGTCACAGTATGGAGTCCTTAAGATTTTTAGTTTATTACACCCTCTTACCTCAATATTTATAACAGAATCAGCTTTAATTTGAGGCCATTAATGCTTAAATCGTGAATTTTCTCCCAAGATTCCTGTCTGTGCCGTTGTTTTCTCAGCAAAAAGTGAGTTTTAAGGGAATTTCACTATAAATGTATTTAAAAGTCCAAAATGTACGCATTTTTCATATTTCATGCAAGAAATCATTTCATGACTTTCACATATGTAAATGGTTTATATTTTCCTACCTGTTTCACGAATAGACACGAAGAACTGATGAAACTTTGATGAACTTCCAAAGAATTCCACTGGGGAAAAAAACGCTGAAGACTTTCATACCTGGGATGCCGGTCTCGGGGCGGAGAATGGCTTGAGTCTCGAGTTTGAATCGTTCCATGTCGTGATGGAGGCCGTAAATGTCTCCCACGGTGTTTCCAAGGTAATAATTGTGACTCAATGGAGAGCCAATCACGACGAGGTCGATCTTGTCCTGAAAGGGGTAATTCCCTTTTAGCAATATTGAATATGCGAAGTTACCAGCTACAGAACCCACAACAATTTACCTGAATCTGTGGGAAGAGCTTGCATGCTTGGTCGATGAGCCTCTGGCCGATGGTCTTCTTGATCTCCTCGTAACGGTCACCCCGATGATTCAAGTTCTCTTTTTCCCATGAGCGAAACCATTCGTATTCGAAGAACGTGATGAGGGCGCATGTTGCCTTCCCTAGAGATTGCATGGGATCGCAGACGCTTTAAACCGTTAAGAAAGGAATACCCTAAACCAGAGCATTGGAGGGTGAACATTGGAATGAAACTATCTTTATTCTGATGTTGACTAAACAGTATTTCTTGAGGATATTTTATCAGACTTGAACTGGAGCTGAAGTGTCCCATAAGGTAGCATATAATGAGTTGGATATGTTCACATTATTATATTTTGTTTTTGAGTGCGTGCACAAAAAATATTGAGCAAAAATGGGCTTTTCGAAGAAGTGAAAACCTAGGATTTCCGTTACATTTGGCGTGTCCCTTGGTGACGAATGGAATACCGGAAAATATTTATAATAGTGACTGTGGGAGCAATGCCATGACTTTACATATTTCTGCCTCAGGCAACAGCTTCGAAATGGATTCATGTGAAATTCTACATTACTACTACTATTCTACATTATAATTTACTACATGAGCATAATGAGACAAACTTTTGCATGTCAATTCTAAGGACTCCTTCGAAGTCCGGTTAAATTACCCAAACAAGATTGCAATGACACTCAATGTTGCTTGGAAAGTGCAAAATATTCACCCTTTGGAGCACAATAGCTTCTGCCTACGAAACAATGACTCGGAGTTTTTTAAGCCTCATGCACGTCCCATCCGTGTATTAAACGACTTGCCCTTACCGCAACCAAAGCCTTCAATGCCACGAAAGTGAAGGAACTCAAGCGTTACGACTCAGGAAAACTAATCCCATAGGATCGGCTGCGGAAGGCCACATTTGCTCCCCACGGGTGCCACCACAGCTGATAGGATTAGTTTTCCTGTGGCAAGAGCATTTCAGTTCTCTATCTTCTTTGAGACTGAAGGGCAAGGGTTTTTTGCTGTAAGGGCAAGTCGTTTAATACACGGATCTCTTGCTAGCTTTCTGCTCTCATCAAGTTCTTACTGTATATATTTGACAACTTGCATTTATATATTTGCATAATTTAACCATTTTAACAGTTTTATCCATTTTCCATACATGATCTCTGTTCATCTTAACGGAAAACCGGGAAACTCGGAGGAGAGCTATAAGAAAGCTGCACCAAAAACGTTCATGTATGCTGAAATCTTGATCGTGGAATGTTCAATATGATTAAGTAAATTGCAGCCCAGTCGCAGCATGATGTTTCATCCACTTTAGACATTTTATTATCCTCCAAGAAAGGCCAGTAGATATTCTCACATTCACCCCTTCTTGCAAAAAAGCATCACTGTCATAGTATGGAACCAGCTGTAAAAACTCTTAGTAACCGGATAAGCATGCGTAGTAGTGATGAGTAATGAGTTATAGTCCCGCTCAAACGCAATTCCAAGCAGAAAAGCCAAAAGATCCTCATTTCCAAGCTGCAAAACTGACCCTAGCTTAGGTTAGTCAGAAAATTTTGTTCCTTTAAAAAACGTTTAAATCCCCATCACTCATGGTAAGAATTTCCAAAAACAATTGGTTCTGGAATTCTGGAATCCACGGTTTTACTCGACAGCTGTTCGATAATGATAGGAATGAGTTCTATCGGTTTCCCCGAATTTTTATTCTTTCCTTCATGTTGCAGTCCCAAACCATGGTGCTAACCTGGATATCTCTGGTCGTGGGTCGGGTCCTTGGCGGAGGGGAAGGAGACGAACATGAGAGGGATATCAGCGTCCAGGGCCTCCTCGGCGGTCTTCCGATTGTACGCCAGGCAAAGCTAAGGGGGAAAATGAAATTTCCATATGCATCTTGTTCTCATCCGTCAGCTCCATAAACCAAGACGTGTACACTTGCCTCCTCGAGGTTGTTGTCGATGAAGCACCAATAGTTCTGTGCAGTCAGTTTGAGCTCCTCATTGGATGCATTGAGGCCAAGGAAGACTTGGAAGCAGGCAAAGCTCTGCCTCACTCGAGACAGGACTGGGTACTGGATAGCTCGCTTTCCAACTTCTTCAGGCAGAAGCTTTGTCAGCGTCACCTTGACACCTGTGATTTCGACATAAAAAATGCAGCCCTTGACTATTTGGAGAGACATCACTTATGAAATTTGAATTTAATGTGTCATTTCCCAAGGGTAACCAACCCACAGATCCACAGGCGGCATTTCATAGCGGGTCACGGATCTCAATAACATGGCAGCATTAAATGCAAACAAAATCAAGTTCACTCTTTTTCCTGCACTCGAAGTTCATTCTAATGCAGAAAATTGAGCAGTAAATCCGTCTGCAGGGATTAGACACAGGGAAACTTCTACAACATTCCAGTTAATTTTCATCCGTTCCAAGAAAGGAGACAGAGAATGCGAATTTTTTAAGCGTAGAATTGAAACTACGACAACACCCATCAGGGAAAGGCACTGTGAATGGACACAGGTGTTAGGGAATTAAACTTGAAATGAACCGGCTGGAAGAAGTCTGTCGGCCTGCTTCCCTCACACCTTCAACATACCCAGGAAATCTAAATGATTCATGACAACAAGGTTTCCTTTCGGGGAGATGGAATTTACCTCAGCAATGGTGTTCACAAGGATTCAATGTTTAACAGCTAGACATTCGGAGAGTCGAAACTACGGTGTGTCCAATCCTCCTCTTGTCCCAAGTCTTGGGGCCCCAATCACCCCGAGTCGGTAGGGTAAGAGTAACCTCTTCCTCGTGTAAGCTTGGGAAAAGTTAATTTACTATGGGGGGCAAGAAATAAAAGCCATTGTTCTACTCTTTCTAGCTCACGGAATTCCAACATTCATGAACCCAAAAATGGGAGAAACAAGACCGCGTATCTAAAGTAGAACAGCGAACCTTAAAAATAAATATTAATGCTCGTCACAAACACGAAAACCATTAACATTATAGTTACAGCACTCCTGGATGAATACTCACCAAGTAACACTTGAAGCACTACAGTATCCTCACTTGGGAAAATTTTAATTTGGGGGAAGGCTCAACTTGCATCCCTATTCCGTTACCTAGGCGCACATGATATCATTTATTATAATAATATATAATATTCATTTTTTTAAATTGCTTTAAATGAGGTAGTGGGCTTCGATTTCATTTGTTGGTATGAACAAAGCTTAAACTCTGCAAACAAGATTCTTGCATGAGGGCTAAAATTGTGATGAGGTATAGTTTACGCAGACGACCGAATCATAACTCTTCTTACATAAACAAATGTGACTTACCCTGAAAAGCTTATAAAGACAATATTACGGACTCTGCATTATCTCCCATGCAACCACGCCTATTCAAGACAACCATAGAAGAGCTACAGCTGAAGCCGTGTATCAATCCCATCCCAAGTATGAATGAAAGGACATCGATTTTGAAAAATCAGCTACTCCATAAATATAGCAAAATTGTCGCGATGGACATCTTGTGAGATGATTGAATCCCTTTTCTTTAGCTTATGTGTGAAGGTAATGAAAAGCCTAAAAGGGCAAAAATGAGCATTCCTCTACTTTCTCTGTCTTGAATCATCGGAATTATAGGAACTTCATGCTATTAAACCGTAACGTGAGGACCGAAGGTAGGGAAAGTTGAATGGCAAAAGAGGACGAAAAAAAGCCAGGGGACGGCCGGAAATTGAATCAGAGCCTCCTGATTGCCAATCAGATGTGCTACCATTGCACCACCGAGCCCAGTGCCTCTCAATGCCATCCCTATCATTACAAAACTTACACTTTTAAAGACCTGTTGCATGAAGCACCTTCCCCTTGTTATATAGTTTTTTCGATTTTGAGCGACAATCGAAGGGAACTCTAGAGAATAAAAATATTCTGTAACGCCAAGCAATTCTTTCCACCAAATTTTTTTTTAAACACCCTCGATCCTTCACCTATTTTGCAAATATTCATCACACACTTCTTGAGAAACAAGCTTCTTACCAATGAAGAACCAAACCTAACAGCTGGCGATATTGTACAAAGCTAATGTTATCAGCACTAAACACAAAAAAGGAGTTAATGCACGTGAACCTACTTGTGCTGGAGATGACAATCGGGGCAGTGACGTTGACGGAACCAGAGCCCTTCTGGACGACCACACCCATGGCCCTGGTACCTGATTCGTCCAGGAGGATCTCTTTCACATTGGCACGCACGAGGACCTTCCCGCCTGATTTCTCTATCACGGGGATGATGTGGAACGCTATCTCCGATGCTCCTCCTCGCGGGTAGTAGGCCCCTGCATGCCAGATCATACATACTTACTCTTACTGGGCACCTTCATATTCAAAATGGGCTCCGTCTTCATTCTAATGTCTGACTTCAGACCAAATACCTACGTTAATTCTACAATCTAGTTGGTTGACAAGGGAAATGTAAACGTAAAACAAAGGGGAATGTATGAAAAAAAAAACATGTTTTTTTTGCATACACCTTGCTGGCATTTAGCAAAGGCGATATCAATCAATATTTTAGAAACATTGTGAAAGTCTAAATAACCTTGATGGACCATGATGACCAGGTTTCATTTTGTAGGGCCATATTCCCCCAAATTACCCTATCGTCCTCTCCTTCGAAGCTAACCCACTAGTTCTCAATGAATGGCTGAGATGGGCGTAATAATGAAATAATTTCAAATGAAATACGTTTTTCTTTGTTTCCTCTTCTGACTTTCTAGAGGAGCCAAACATCTGCGGGAAGCTTATCTTCATATCATGTAAATAAGATAAGGTGAGCACTTCTGAGAGTTGCTGATGAAACATCGCCATATCCTAATAAATATCGCATTCTCGTCCTTGGTGCTCCTTGCTGGGAAGCACCATAATAAACACGTACTACCTTTCCTCAGGAAATGAATTCATGACTTAAATTACATAACGTTACGGAACGTTACAGTCATTTTACAAATATGAAATGATATATATTTCCTAAACACCCTCTCTGTGGTGGGGGTCAGATCCTATGTATGCAAGAATTCATCAATAAATGCGTCAAAGCAGGGTTCCAAGGGTATATATTGATATATATGTGCTTATATCTCACGGGTCTGAAACTAAATCAGAGAATATCTTTTGGAAATATCTAACTAAACAGGGAGGAAAAAGCACGCTCTGAAGTGTACGTAAAGGAAGAAGCAGATGTTAATAGTTGTCATTCACATTATATAAGTTATCCATGAGTATTAATTTACGGAAACGATTTCACTATTATTAGAATAATACAAAACGTACAATTACATGCTTGGGGAGCACGACAGTTTAACAATACGAGGGTAACATCATAATAACAGTTTCTCTGAAATGAAACTTTTGAACGCAGATGGACAGGAAGGCGAAAGGGAGTGGAATGGCGGCTAGATCTCCCGATCAAACTTCGATACACTTTTCCATTTGGAGAAGAGTCAAAGTAATAGGTTTAAACAAGGACGCCACACATGTTGACAAGTTGAGAGAATATAACCTTCAATGAACCTCGAACCCTAGATGATTATTCTACACAAAAATGAGCGACACTGTCCCCAACCATCGTGAAGCACAGATCAATCAAGACTGGAGGAAAATGAATACCTATCAATCATTTAGATAACTCAGTGGGAAACATGCTCGCATGATACTTAAGAGCATGAACTACAACTATTCATGGTATTTTTTAAACATAAATGTAAACAGGGTGAAACATCTTGCTTTTTCTAAAACATGATAATATGATCCGATTTTGGACCCATTCCATAGCACTTACTTAAACTTTGATCCTATCTACAAACAGTATAACTAGTTCTTTTGCTAATATATATCCAACTGGTATTGTGTAAGCTTCTTGCTTCAGATGACAGATGAATAAGGCAAATGTATATTACGTTAAAACTTTAGGTTTGATACATTTTTCCCTACTCTATGCTATGATTCGCATAGTTTCTTTCCACTTTTGAAATTAAAAGATTACAATTTTTTGTGGCCAGGTACATCTGCTCTCAAGTTGCTCCTCATTTAAAAAATCACGATTCAGGAAGCCACCAAAACTACAAGGGAGAGCTTGGTAACAGGAAATAAGAATAACGATTAATTTTGAAAAAATGCATAACACATGCAGCCAAAATAACACCATAAGTGCTTTCAAAAATCAACTCCACTAAGACAGCTTAATGCCGGTGCTCAGTAATGTTAGAGCTTGCCAAAGTAGCATATGTAGCATGGATCTGTTTTGACACATTGCTTGTTCTCAACAGATTTGGGTACTTCATACTTGAAAGTTGTCGCATATCATGTACAGTATGGAGTTTTATCAAACTTGGCAGAACTATTTCTCCTCCATTAAGATATAATGTGTAGAAAAGTTCAGGCTCGCATGATATTGATGGAATAATTTAAAAATAAACAAACTGGCCCCATTTTTTCGGAGGTATGTTGTATATACTCGTATTTTCTCCTATATATTCCTGTTCCTGGAGTGGGACTAGCGATAAAAAGATCTCTGATCCTGTGAATCAAAGAGAAAAAAATTCAACCTTCATAAAAGTGGTCATGAAGGAGGGCCAGGAGGTTGAAGCCAGCTTCACTGGGTAGAACTCCAAAGTCGCCAAATATGTAGGTAAAGGCAGCCCTTAGGTCCTTGTTGTCTGTGAGTTCCTGGAAGAATGAAGAAAAAAGTCATGCTTGAAGCTATAGTTGTTCCTCCTCAAATATAGAAATAAGAAAGTCGAATTTCACAATGATATTCAAATGAGTTACTGCTTCGCATTGAAGCATCAAAAGCGACATGAAAAAAAATAAAATGTGTTAGTGTGCTGGAAGTTGGACTCCGCTGAACTCCTGTGTGATTCTTCTGGGACTGGAGAGTGTAAAGAATAAAATATATGGACTATACCCTCGCCATATTGTAATATCGGGTTGGGACCTGAGAGTACCGGTATTTTGCTGATTATTCCTGAATGCATTAAAGTCCCATGCCGAATCATCTTCCAAATATATTCAATACAATATATATATCTATTGTTTAAATTGTATTTGAAATTTGAAACCTATTTGAATATGCATACATAGTTTCAACGCCTGAGGACGAATTTTTCCGCTGAACGTAAAAGCTCAACGGTCACGACTATTGCCTGCAGAACGACACAGGAAGACTCTGTATTTAGTGTTCACTGAAGGAAGCGGAGGACGAATGCTGTTTTTTTTTCTTACATGCCCAGTATATTTTCATAATCGTAAGCTCCTACCAGTTTATTTCTGGCGTCATTCCAATCGTCAGAAATACGCTTCGCTCATGTCATCTGACAATGAAAATGCGCATAAAATCCTCATCAACTATTTGAACCAGAACCTCACCCCAATGAAGGATTTTTGCAGTGGGCACTACAACACATTCTCCCGTCATATTTCCGCGTTAGTATCACAGTGCTGTCTATGCAATTCTTTGCCACACAATGAATGTCTGTCTATGTCTATGTCTATGTCTATGTGTATGTCTATGTCTATATCTATGTCTATGTCTTTACAACAACTAATCTCAGCTTATGTCTCTTTATGATATGATTCTCGGCTGTTGAAAGATGTGCAGTGAGAGGCTGGTGTACCTCAAGGACGCTCTGAATGGATCTTGATGCCCATTTAGTGTAAGGGATGAACCAGTCGATGACTCCTAGCTTGATGACAATCTTGGCCAACCAGAGAGGAAGGAACTTCACCACTCCCATTGCTATCGTCCCTCTTTTGGCCTCAGATATGTATCCGACGAAACTGTTCAAGCAGAGGTTGGTTTACTGTGCAGTAGTTACAGTGGGTCAATTTATTAAAGAGGCCAGTACTAGAAGTTTTAGTGGGCCTACTTGTCAATGGCTTCCTCTTCCCCTGGAAATTCCTTCTTCAGGGTGCTAATCCACCTGTCCTTAGGGCAGCAGAATTCATAGGTAGCTTTCTTATCAGACAGGTACCGCAGCTTCACCACGTCGTTAACTGGGTCTGTCGAACAATACGTCTCATTCAGTCACTTGCGTTTTTCCTTCATTCCTTCTCACCTATGTGATATTTTAAGGAACTCGATCAAAATATTTGCCATAGCAGAGCTCTACCTGTGCGGGCAAATTCCAGTTGACCATCGGTGAGCTGGTCAAACAGAACCCGATTGTGCTCTGCTTTCTCAAAACCCCCGACATAGTGGATTCCGACATCAAACTCGTAGCCCTTTTCGATGAAAGTATGGCAGGATCCCCCAGCCTGGAGAAGGAAATAATCAAATCCAACATTAGCTGACTACAAGACACAACTGAGCCAGTAAAACGAAAAACGTGATCATGAACTACACAGATGCCCAATTTTGACGCCATTCACCGCCATTTACAAAATGCTGATGCACCGAATCTTCTGCTACATTTTTCTATTCGTGAGATGAACTTATATAGTCGGTGATATGACGTGTCAAAAGAGATCTTTGGGTTAAGTCCCTCCAAAATCCACTAAGTTCAAGCCTTCCCACCTTCTCGATAACCAAATCAAAAACAAATTTCTACATGAATTTCCTATGGGAAAGGTGAATTTTCTTTCTGCACAGACGCCTGCAGGAGGACGACACAGCATTTTTTATACAGTTTCATCATCTGATTAAGTTCAATTGGTAAGCAGATTTAGCTTTCGCACATAATTGATAAGTCATTAATTGCAATAAGCATCTGGACTATACCAGACCCACAGGATACATTTTAAGTCGTAGTTGATGTATTGTTCTCACCTAATAGCTATTTTATATTCATATCAGGCATAAAACTAGCGAAACTTACAGATTCATAAATATGTCTGATGCCAGAACTCGTTTTGAAATCACTCTCTTCTCGTAAATGAAATGTAATAGGAGACCATTTTAAATAAAGAGTTAAAATTATATTGCCATGGAAATTTATCCACGGATTACATTTAACTTTCAAGAGCACATTTAAATTTCAAGAAGTTCATGTTCTCAGGGGTGAAGTCATTTGGTTTTAAGGAAAATCTGGTAATCGTTTTCTGCTCTTCTCGGACCTTTCATGCCCCATGGCACCAACTGTCAAGAAATTTCCAGCTTTTGCCTAAGAAATACTTTCAGTTATGTCAGCTTCATCACAGTAATGCAATCTACCCGATGACTAGTTTATAATCGGTGAATCTTGAGCAATGTAGTGCAGCTGAAATAGCGGGACCCATTCCCAATCCATAAAATGGTTAACCGTGAAATGGTTAAAGCAAGAGTCTTTTTTTTTCGCGAAAGGGCCAAGACTACCAGACACACATACGTGACACAGGGACTACTAGACGTGGCAAGCGAATTACAAGACCATCATCATAACAGTACAAAAAAAAGTGTTCTTCCGCGCGTGGTATCAACATTCTTTCAACCCCATATAGTTTCGGCTAGGGGAGGAGAGTATGTAGGTATAACTCGCAAACCCATGTGTAACGTCATCTCTGCGGCAACTATATTCTAATTAGCATAATGATGATTAGAACAGCAAGGAACCTGGTCGTGCTGTTCGAGAACGAGAACTTTCTTCCCGGCCTTGGCGAGGAGAGCGGCTGCGGATAATCCCCCGATCCCACTCCCGATCACGATCGCATCGAGGTCATGGGGTACTTCATCGGAGGAGAAACCTGACAGGCGACGAGAAATATCACAAGGGACATCAAGAGAGGCATCGCCACGCGAGAACGCAAACGACCGATGCATGCGTACCTTGCTTGAGGACCTTGTCCCTGAGTTTCTGGTTGGCCACGTGAGGGGCCAGGGGTCGGACGTCGGCCAACGAGAATATCGGCCGGTCGGACCTCTTCTTATTGAAAAGGAGCGACTGCAAGAACTTGAAGAGGAGGATGACCAGCCCACCCAGGGTTAAGGACCACAAGCTCAGCATCCTTCCCCCTCGCGACTTCAAAATCTATTATAATAAAAAAGCGTATTCCCGGTGAAAAATAAGATCCGATAACAAGCATTCTGGGTCCGATTGATACGAAAAAGTCAGTCATTTGTGAAAGCTGCGCGGCAAACTTGTAAAGTCCGATATTTAGTCATTAGGTAAAGTCATTAGTATAGTCATTAGGTAGTCATTAGTATAGTCATTAAGTAAAGTATTTTGAAGAGATCCTTTGAGAATGAAGAGATGAAACAAAAGTGTTGACGAAAAGACGATGGCATGTGCAGAAGGACTTCAGCTGGGTTTGTCCTTGGAATGGGTAGTACTTCCAAGTTCTATCTAATACTCCTGGCACGCTAGGATGACCGCAGAAACAGGTTATAACAGCTGTTGATGCTCTAGGCCGGCCGTGCACC